>BHFT01041731.1:0-23355 GCA_004320025.1 Laticauda laticaudata | reverse complement strand
AACTTCAGCAGCTTTAATGGCTGCCTCTTTGCCACTGGCAAAAAGAGCTTCTCCTGGATCTACCAGGGACTTTGCAGAATCCCTGGGATCAACAGGATGCGCTTTTCACTTTCACCATCTCTTCGGGACGGTTTAGATCCAATTGGACCATCCAGGAGCAAAGATATCAGCAGCGATTTCAAACCTCCAAGATCGCATGCCGTATCATCGCGACGCCAGCTCCGCCCCCCTCGAAGCAATGGCAACTTCTGAAAAACTTTGCCAAGAAAACTGCAGGGATTTGTATTCAGGAAGTTTCCGACATGACATGATTGTGTGGAAGAAAAAAATGTGGCACTCAAATGTAGCAAAGTTTAGTAATGAGCTGTATAAGGATTGCTTTTTATTACTCCTAAATTTTGCAACATTGTGTTTTATCATTCTATTGAAAAACCTCATCTTTCCAATAGCATACAAGATTTTGTTAGACTTTTATTTTATTTTTTCAATTCTTTGCTTTTGCTCTCAGCTAAAACATAACAATGACTTCCACTTTTCTTCACAGTAAACATGCAGTAGCTCTTTAATCATTCTGGATTGTTTGTTTTGTTTTTTTGTTTCCTGTAACTTTTCCAGAAACAGAATATTTAGTTTCAAGGGGAGTAATCCCTGGGCTACACTGAATAGCCTAAATCTATCATTTCATTGATTTGGTTTAGTTATATTAGGGCTACACAGTACATTGTCAAAGAAAAATATTGCTTAATATATATAAAGACAAGGATGTACACTGATGTTACTTAATATTTTCCATTTTGCAATGTGATTGTTGCTTTTACCCCAGCTGGTCCAGAAACAAATCTTGCAATGACCAGGATGTCATGTTTATGGTCTCCTGGTTAGTCGTAGTTAGCCAACTGGGCCCTACACCACTACATAAAACTACATCGTTGGCAGTGATGGGATTCAAATAATTTGACAACCAATTTGCCCAGGGTCAGGTTGGCTGTTGTGGGAGGCATAGACCATTCCTGTCCTCCAGCTTTGCCGCACATGTGGGACAAGCCTCCCACGGTCTCCAACCTGAACCTGAGCAAGCCAGTTGTTAAATTTCCACCTTTCGCCAAAAGGCTGTTTCTCAGGGTGCTTGTCTACATGTTGGTCTCATGGCTGTTTCAGCCTTCTGGACATGGCTCCTTTAAGAAGTGAGGTTTCAAGGACGAGGTGGGAGTGTACCATAGAGAAAAGGGGTTGATGTTCCCAAGAGCTCACTCATTCTTGACAGAGCAAGATTTCCTGTCTCTGGAAAAACTTCTCTGGAGTTTGTTTCCCCTCCTTTGCTGGTACTTTGCTTGTGTGGAGTGACCATTCAAAGTTACAGTGGCACTGAAAAAAGTGACTTATGACCATTTTTCACACTTACGACTGTTGCAGCATCCCCACAGCCATGATAAGCTAGGTGAGGAGATGCGTACCTCGATGTGAGTGATATTGAGTTGGCCACGCCCAGCCAATAACATGACCACAAAGCCATGCCCATTACATAAGCCACCCCCACAGAACCAGTTGTTAAAATTTTTGAAACCCACCCCTGGTTGTGTCTTTTGATCACCAGAAAGTGTTCGTGTAGTCTGGTTGATAGTTTTCTTCCTGTTTGGCCAAGATAGTCCTATCTTGCCAAATTGCAAATTGCCAAGCTCAGAGCTCAAACCAACAGCCTAAATTCCAACCTGAGTTAATAATATCCAAACACATTACAAAACTTCCTCTTTCCAAACACTAAATCAGTGATGGCTAACCTTTCCGTCCTTGCATGCCAAAAGTGCGTGTGCACCTGCATGCCAGCACCCATAAGGCAATGCACATGGGGCCGCCCATAGCCCATGCATATGTGTGCACAACCCCCTGCCCCGTGCATCTCTGTGCGTGCACACATGACCCACCGCGCACCCCTGCAACTACCGCATGCACAGCAGCTACCCAATGATCAGCTGGTGGGCAAGCGGCGTATGCGCATGTTCAGTGGATCTGCTCTGGGGCGATGGCTCGTGTGCCACTTCTGGCATGTGTGCCATAGGTTTGCCATCATGGCACTAGATGGTGGCAAAGAGACCTAGAAAAGATTGTTCTGGGCTGCCACCTAATGGTCACCTTCTGAATTACAATTGAGCTATTGTTAAGCTATCATCATAAACAGGACCCTTGCTCCTGTCTTCATGCATACAACTACTTGCTAATACACAAAAGCATGATTGGAATCCTATTTTATCACAGGAAAAAGTGCCCCAACTATCATATTTACGGAGTTTCTCTGGAAAGGAAACTATGAGGAAATCCATTGTAATACTTTCCAAATGGGAGTGAAAATATTTATTCTTGACATGGGAAAATATTTCCCTGTCTTGCCTGGGTGGAAAAGCTGGATGTGCTCCCAGTGAATCTGGCTGTGGAATATACCAGTGGTCCCCAACCTTTTTTGTACCAGGGACCAGTTTCACGCAGAAACACTTTTTCAAGGACCGGCAAAATCAATTATTCCCCAATAGTAAAGGGCTTCTTAGCATTAGCTAATATAAAATATATATTTTAATCACGATTATTCATTCTTTGTGGCCCGGTAAAAAATGGTCCAGGGCCCAGTAGCGGTCTGGGGCCCGGTGGTTGGGGACCCCTGGAATATACAACTTAGCACTGTGCAGAGTGACAACACTATTGCTATGTGGGAGAGTTGCCATAAATGGTCTGTGTCATCTGCCACTGGCAATATTTCTGTCTTTGCCAGTTGCCACATGAAAAGTCATCAAATCCTCCTTGATATTGTATCACGATGGCTATTAACCAACAAACTTTGTCCTCCTCTCTATAAATCATATTATGGGCAAAAAAAGTAGATTATTATATTTGGATGGTGGCAATCTAAAAACCTTCTCAAGCGCATTCTTGAGGGCACCTTTGCAAAATCATTTTGAAGCTTTCAAGGAGGTAATTTTGATGGAATCAAATTCCCCTCCAGTAAGAACACCAACCACCATTAAATTCAAAGGAGGGACTCTTTTTTGGGGGGGGCTGTTTGAGAGCCATGAGAATAATAAGGACTTCTTGGAAATGCAAACCCTTCAGTAGAAATACTCCTAAAAAAAAAATCCTGGAAAAATAATTTTGGACTTTTAAGTTTTACCTGCAACAAGTTACACTCTTAGGACTGCTAGAAGAGATTATTTGTAGCTCAGGATTGAATTGTGGAGTCCTTTGGTGCTCTCTGAGCTTTTCTTGCAGACATTTCATTACCCAACTAGGTAACATTGTCAGTGCAAAAAGGGAGCTTTGTGGTTTGCCCTGTCAGTGGTTTTATGAATGTTTTGGTGGTTCCTTGGTTAGACTGTTGTTTACTGTTGGATTTTTCTTTTGCCTGAGTTGGTAATTCCTTTTTTTTTAAATAATTTTTATTTTGTACAAACCACTCATCTTCAGTTGAAACAATGGTGACATTTGGGTACAGATATTCATTACAGTAACATCAATACTTCTATACTGCTCTATACATAATATATCTGATTATTATAACAATTTCTTTTTAGCATATTTAATTCTTATTTATAAATTGTTATAATAATCAGATATATTATGTATAAGCAGTATAAGTAGAGTATAGAGTATTGATGTTACTGTAATGAATATCTGTACCCAAATGTCACATTGTTTCAACTGAAGATGAGTGGTTTGTACAAAATAAAATAAAAATTATTTTTAAAAAAAGGAATTACCAACTCAGACAAAAGAAAATGTTTTTCACAAGTCTTTAATTTCTAATTTCCATTTCTATTCTCCAGCCATTGATAAAATAGTTCCCATATCATATAGTATTCAGTTTGTTCCTTTTCATTGATTGCAACTGTTAGCCTGTTCATTTCTATACATTCTGATCATTTTTCTGATCATATTCTCATCTGTCGGAATCTTTTCACTTTTCCAATTTTGTGCAAATACAATTCTAGCTGCGGTTAATAGATGAATGATTAAATATGCCTTTTCTTTACTATAAATTTCAGCTATAATCCCCAACAAAAATATTTCAGCTTTTAAATCTATAAGTTGCTGCATCATCTTTTCCAACCACATGTGTATTTTTTCTCTGAGATGGTAGTTCCTTCAAGATATTGTTTACTCCTTGGTTATTTGTCTGGAATTATTCCTGGTGTCAATATGGGTATTAATTGCCTAGCAGGAGGTGTTTGGGTCTTTTATGTCCTTTTTAGCTTTTTGTTGTTTATCTCTATGTGCCTATTAATGACAATTTATCTGAGGGTTAAACTTCCAGGAATTCTCTAATATTTTTTAACTTGGCTTGGTCTAGGATGTTCAGTTTCCCAGGTGAAATTATGCTGAAGTCTGCATCTGTTGTGCAAGAAAGTAGTTTTCAAGAAACGAGCAATCTAACAGTAAACAACAGCCTAATCAAGGAACCACAAACACTAACAGGGCAAGCCACATGTATATAAACAGAGAGCAAGCTCCCCAGTGGTGGTATTCAGCAGGTTCTGACCAGTTCTGGAGAACCGGTAGCAGAAATTTTGAGTAGTTTGGAGAACCAGCAAATACCACCTTTGACTGGCCCTGCCCCCCTCTATTCTCTGCCTCCCGAGTCCCAGCTGATTGGCTGGGTCTTCTTTGGTTGCCCTGCAAAGGAGAACGGAGCTGGAAAACAGGTTAGTGGGGTGTGGAGGGAATGGTGATTATGCAGTAACCTTTCCCTGGAGTGGGGAGGGAATGGAGATTTTACAATATCCTTCCCTGCCCATGCCCACCAAGCCATACCCATCAACCCACACCATGCCTACCAAGCCATGTCCACAGAACTGGTAGTAAAATTTTTGGAACCCCACCACTGAAGCCCACTTCTCCTCTAGCTCTGATGATGTTACCTAGCTGGGTAATGAAATGTCTCCAAGAAAACAACCAAGCTCAGAGAGCACCAAAGACTTCACACTTGCTTGCATCTCACCTGGAGCAAGCGTATCTCAGCAAAATCTTTTTTCCTCCATGTTTCTATAAAATTAGGTAAATCCCATCTTCAACCATACCTTAAGCAATTATAAAGCCTTAGTAAGACCACAGCTAGAGTACTGCATCCAGTTTTGGTCACCACAGTATAAAAAAGATGTTGAGACTCTAGAAAAAATGCAGAGAAGAGTAACAAATATAATTAGGGGACTGGAGGCTCAAACATATGATGAACTGTTGCAGGAACTGGGCATGACTAGTCTAATGAAGAGAAAGACCATTGCCATGGTATCAGGGTTGCAATATTTGAAGGGCTGCCACAGAGAGAAGGGGGTCAAGCTATTTTCCAAGGCACCCAAAGACCAGACAAGAAATAATGGATGGAAACTGATCAAGGATTCAACCTGGAAATAAGGAGAACTTTTCGGACAGTTAGGGCAATCTACCAATGGAACAGAAATTGTGGGAGCTTCATCACTGGAGACTTTTAAGAAGAGACTGGACTGCCATCTGTCAGAAATAGTGTAGGGTCTTCTTGGACAGAAGGTTGGAGTAGATGACCTACAAGGCTCCTTCCAACTCTGTTAATCTGTATCTAATTGTTGTTGGGAAAATTGCTATGGGTATTGCTATTGGTGCTTGGTTGTTTTATCGTAGATGTTTCCTTACCACCATACATGTGCTTGTGTTACCTAGTTTGGGTAATGAAACGTCTAAGAAAACAACTAAGCTCCAAGAGAGCACCAAGGACTCAACAGTTCAACTCTGATCAGTATTCCAATTTAGTTTGATTTTATCAGTTGAGGTCACTATCTTGTTTTTTTTTTCTGACTACATCTTGCAGTTACCATCAATCAGTGGTGGGGTTCAAATGGTTTAACAACTGGTTCTCTGCCCTAATGATTTCTTCCAAGAACCAGTTCATCAAACTGCTCAGAAAGTTAACAACCGGTTCTCCTGAACTGCTGTGAACTGGCTGAATCCCACCATTGCCCACAATCTCATCACTGGGAAGAAGAGACAACCATCTTAAAACTGCAGTTGTTTCTAGACCTCAGCCTGTATATATTCTAAACAATGATGCAAGCTTCAACAAGGAACTTTGCCAACATATATGCTTTGCCAGATTTTGCAGTTTTATTCATAGCTCAAAAAAATTATAGACAAGCATAAACATTTCAGGGGGGACCTGAGGACAAAAGAGCATTATATTACAGAGGATTTCTCAGGATAACATGCATGGGTTAGCAAAATTGCTTTCAGCGGTGCCTTTATTGGCAAATTGAAAAAGTACAAATTGATGTTGAAACGGAGCAAATTGATCTTGAGTTTGGAAAACACTGAAACAAAAATTGGCTCATTTGAATACCTCTCGCTCGGTGATTTTTCAAACTTGGCTTCCTTAAGATGTCTGGGCTTTGAACTCCAGCATTTTCCAGCAAGCCATGCTAGGAATTCTGAGAATTGAAGTCCTCACGCCTTAAAATATCCAAGGCTGAAATAGTCTGCTTTAGTTAAAGGCCTCAAACACCATGCTTCCTCACTGATAAATGTACTCCTAGCACTCTTCATCCTGAAAATTAAAAGTTTTTAAAGCTTGCATCCACCCTACTGAATGAGACCTAGATTCAAGCATTCAGAGGTTGCTGGAGAAAAGCTATTTGTGTATTAAATGATATAAGGCCATGATTTTTATTTTACTTTTGGAGAGAACTCATGCCTGTACAGGAAGAGAGAGGCTGAATTTAACAATTCCCCTGTGAGACAGTTCTATCCCAGGGTTTATTATCAGCCACGCTCATCCTTTTATTTAAGAAAAAAAATCAATTCTCCATATATCAGTATTATTTATAATTTTTTATCCCACCTTTATTATTTCTGTAAATAACTCAAGGCAAAAAACATACATATCGAATGCTCTTTCCTCTACCTATTTCCCCCATAACACAACTCTGTAAGGTAGGTTGGGCTGAGAGAGAGTGACTGTCCCAGAGTCACCCATCCAGCTTTTCATGCCTAAGGCGGGACTAGAACTCACAATTACCTGGTGATTGGCCCAGAGTCACCCATCCAGCTTTTCACGCCTAAGGCGGGACTAGAACTCACAATTACCTGGTGATTGGCCCAGAGTCACCCATCCAGCTTTTCACGCCTAAGGCGGGACTAGAACTCACAGTCTCCTGGTGATTGGCCCAGAGTCACCCATCCAGCTTTTCACGCCTACGGCGGGATTAAAATTTACCATCTCCCAATTTGTAGTCTGATACTTTAACCACTGTTATATGAATATGACCATTTATTTTTCAAATAATCAGCACCCACACCAAAGACTTAAATATCTTCTGCCCATGTCTTACTTGGTGCTGGAATTGAGTTCTTTTGATTCATAATTTATTTTTTTACCTTTTTAAAAAAAAGACAGCCTTAATTATAGTGACAACAATTTTCCCAACAGTACAGATGGGGGATATTTTCAATATTTAATTTCCAACTGATTGCATCTCCTCCATATCATATTTGATGCGGAACATTCTGGCCACCATACAAAATTAACATATCATGGAGTAAAACATCGAGGCTGTTTCAGTTTGTGCTCAATTTTCAGCAAAGCATGTCTCATTGCTTTCTAATGGGAAGATGGTGCCAAATGTAGCAAATGAAAGTGCCTTTCAAAGTGAATGGCTCGTTTCACTTCCAAAACAGGCTGGGTTGAATATTTGTTCCTTCCAAGGAAATTTCTCAAACAATGTATCTTTAGGTCCTCCCATGATTCAGGTTAGATAAGCCCAACACTGATCACTGGAAAAACTTTGATTCCTGGGAATCGAAAGCAAGTCACTCAAACAAGCCCTGCTCGCAGTCACTCACACCTGGAGTCACCTCCTGCCTTGACTACTGGTTTACATGGGGCAGCCCTTGACATGTTCATTGGAAGCTTCAACTGGTTCAAAATATACCATCTTGTTTTTTTCAAGAGGCAACTAGGCTTTCTGTTTGAAGATGTTTCGCTTCTTATCCAAGAAGCTTCTAAAGATAAACCTCCAGGTAGTCTCAACGACTTGCTAAAAGGATGCAAATGACCAGCTGTCTGCAAGGGGTGTAAATCCTTCCATTTCCCACCATCCAGTCAGAGCTGAAGAAGCTTCTTGGATGAGAAGTGAAACATCTTCAAAGAAAAACCAGAAAGTCCAGTTTCCTCCTGAAAAAGCATCTTTGGGACTGCCATAACCTGGATGACTGAGAATCTCGACAGATACCAGTCTGCATGTTTTTGTGCCAGTCTTAATTTGCTGATGTGTCTCATTTCTTAGTGAGAATTGCATTAGTTGCTGATTTACTTTTGGGTTCAATTCAGAAGGCTGATTGTCATCTTTAAAGCCCTACATAGCTGGGGCGAGGTTATTTGAAGGCCTGTATTTTCCCAGTTACTTCTACTCAACCCACCAAAGTGAGGAGGCAGGAAATGTTATGGGTCCCCTCTCTTAAACAGGTCTATCTAGTGAGACCAAAAAGAAGGGCCTTCTTTGTGGTGGCTCCTTCCTTGTAAAACACCATCTCTTGCAGAGATAAAATTGACCCTCAAATATCTACAGAGCTTCTCAGTCATCCAGGTCACAGCTGTCCCAAAGGTGCTTTTTTTTCAAGAGGCAACTGGACTTTCTGGTATTTTTCTTTGAAGATATTTCACTTCTCATCCAAGAAGCTTCAAAAGATAAACCTCCAGGTGGCCTCAACGACTTGTAAAAGGATGCAAATGACCAGTTCTCTGCAAGGGGTATAAATCCTTCCATTCCCCACCATTCAGAACTGAAGAAGCTTCTTGGATGAGATGTGAAATGTCTTCAAAGAATAAACAGAAAGTCCAGTCGTCTTTTGGACAAAAAAAACACCTTTGGGATTGACCTTGCAACTTGATACTCTTTCAAAAGAATTTGAAAACATGGTTTTACCAATGAGCCTGGAGATCCCAGAGTGGTATGAAATCCATTAAGTGATTGGTTTGATTGCTGTCACCAGGGAGGTAGGGGGATTATTGGTTTTTTAATGGTGTTTCATGGTGGCCTGGAGGAACATTGTCCATGGGATCATGATGGGCCAGACACAACTTCGCAACTAACAACAAAAAGTGGTGTTTTATTTCTGTAAGCAGTTTGGAATCACTATGGGTGAGTTGGGCAGCCATATAAATTTTCTTAATGAATAATAAATTAAAGCTTGCAGAGATTTTGGAAAACACATTTATCCATTGTCCCAAAGGGACAATTTTTTAAAAGGCAACTGGAGTTTCTTAGCTTTTTTCTTCTTTGAAAACATTTTGCTTTTCTTCCAGGGAGCTTCTTTCAGTCCTTATTTACTTCCAAATCTTTTCCATTAAAATGTGTGTCATCTGTCAATCCAAGATTCCAACTTATTTAGTTAAAATATACAACCTGGATATCTGTTTAAGTTTCAGGGCTTTGAGTGTTTCCATGGCTTGGATAATTATAATTAAGATCTGCTTGGGTTTCCTGCTATAAGGAAGTTATTGTCTTTCCCTAGACAATAACTCTGTGGTTCATCTCAATTTAAATCAGGAAGGCAGACAGTCTAAAAACTTTATGAAAACAATCTGTTCTTTCTCTGCTTCTCCATCTGGTAAGAAAATAAGACTTTCTGTTGCAAGGAATGTTAGAGACATCCAATCTTGCAAGCTTTTCTTTACATACATACATACATACATACATACATACATACATACATACATGTATATGTGTATATATATATNCATAGATACATACATATATATGTATATATATGTGTGTGTGTATATGTATTACATTTAAAATTCTTCATTGCCTCTTTCCATCAAGCTGGAACCAATTACCTCATTTTTTTCCACAGCAAACTCACTTTGAATGGGGTGAATTCAAGGAATGCAACCAAATATTTTTTTTTGGGGGGGGGGCTCCATTCGCCTTATTAAGCAAGACCTATTTATATCAACCTCAAGAATTTTTTTTCTCTTTTCTTATCAACAGCTAAAATGGTACAGAAGATACAAGCTTGCAGGAGTTTACACATTCATAAAAATGGAAGTTGTCAACTTCTGACTGGTTGCTTAGCAACCATTCAAATTCACAACAGACCCTTCTCAAAGGTACTTAGGACCCAGTTCCAAAGTTCTGACAACTGAGGCCCTTCCTGCAGTCATGTGACCACATATCAGCCACTCAGCAACCAGTCTGCATATATGACCATTCCCAGGATCCCACAATCATGTGATTGCAATTTATCACATTTTTGTTAAACTTTGTATTTACTTCTGGATTTTGGCAAATGGGCCCCAAAGTGAGTCACAGATTTAATGAATGACCATCCTGTTTACTTAACGACTTCCTTACAGAAGATTATAAAACCTTGTTGGTGTTCTGACCCAAACCCTTTTCCAATACAACAAACAATAACCAAAGGTAACAGAAACCTTTTAATGAGTCTTGTGAATCCCCAGTGAAAAGGCTGCTGCAAATGAATTAACTTTGATAAGCACAAACCTTGCCAAAACTATGTGTGTCTGCCAAGAATCACAGATAAGAAATATTTCACAACACAAGAGTCTTCAAATACCAACTTAAGATGCTGTAATATCCAAGAGGCTGAGTTTCAAAACATCTTTGCTACCTGCAAAGAACATTCACTTCACAGCTGGCTTTTATCTTCTTGAAGGAGGAGCCATTACCCTGCAGCCTTACTTCCGAGTTGCCCATGCTGTTGCACCTGCTCTTTCCTGTGAGCAATCCTGTGTGCATGCGCATTTCTCGGGAACCTCCTCATCGCTGTTGCCAGCCCCACAATCTCTGAAAGCAACAGTCCACTCCCTAATGGTCCTGGCCCCTCATCTGAGTCCTCTCTTTCCTCAGTTGTCTGCACCTGCTGCTGGCTAACCACAACAGTTGGTTACACAGGTGACCATTTTATTACTGCCGCAACTAATGACCATAATGGGCAGGCTCCATTACCACCATTAACTGAGGACTATCTGGATGATTTTGGTGTGGTTCATAAAAGTTTTCCATCATCGTGGAATCTAGCTTTTGTTCATAAGCCAACGTAGATGTAAACTGTAAAACTTGAATCATGGTTTATCATGATCACCAAACTGTAGCTGACATAAGGGACTTGGCCTATTCATGGGGTGTCCATAAGTTAAAATAGCCAAGATGGTGGCCCAACTATGTGATCACAGGTCCCTCCTTTTTATGTGTATCATGTTAAAAAGGGGTGGGGTTTTGGCTGAATGGTTGGGGCCACCATTCTGACTGTTTTTTCTCCCATTGTCCACCAGATGCTGTGTGTTCATTCTGTTTTTAAACTATCCAGAAATGGCAAAATTGACTATTTTGATTAAACAAAATAATATAAGTACTTTCGTTTACACATGGAGACCGCTTCTGAACTCTGCTTGAAGTAGAAAAGAATGAAACTTTGATTTTAGGTTTTACCGATTAGATTGATACATCTTTATAGAAATGGCTTGTTCATATTATTATGAAAAATGAAAAAAGTTATTTGATTGTTGGAAGTTAAAACCCACCCCTCTTCTATAAAAATGAAATATTTTAAGATATATTAAAAAGGCAGAATATTTCCCCTAAATGAGAAGTAGAAACTCAGAGAGGTAGAAACTCAGTTCCCAGTTTGTTAATAGGCCATTAAGACCTGGGCCAGTCTATTCTACATAACAAAGATCTATCTCCTTCAGGCAGAGCCATTTAATTGCCCTTCATTGTACCACTCACCAAGTTTCAACCAAACATAGCACACAGACAACCTACAAAGCTAGCTATAACTCACTAAAACATATTAATCCTGATAAGCTATCCAAATCTTTTAGCCCCTTTCTTGTAAAAGGAATTACGAGCGCTGTTCAAACTATCTGTGGAATTCCTCATTTTCTCAACAATGTTTTCAGTTTCCAAGCCCCTTCTGGAATTATCAGCAAAGTGGGGTCGGTGGGAATATGATAAACCTTGAGAAAAATATCAAGATGAATCAAAGGACTGCTGCATTTTTTTTTTCATGAGGTTGTCATTTCTGAATTACATTAGGGGTTTCCTTTCCCCATCCTAATGAACAAATATGGCTTTGGGGAATGGAATTCTGGAGGTTGTTTGACTCCCTGCCGCCCGGCATATTTATGGTATTCTGCATAATTATCAATTTAGGGAACTTCATCATTGCTCCTTCTGGAAATGCCATTTTGAATTATGAGTTAGGTGGAAATCTGGGCGAAAAAGTCTGGTGGAGTTCAGTTGCAGTGTTTTATTAAACATCCACCTGGGAGGTTCAGTAGAGACATTGCAAAGAAAGGGAGGGAGAGAAGGAGGGAAGGAAGGAAAGAAGGAAGGAGCAAATGAAGAGAGGGAAGGAGGGAAGAAAAGGAGGGAGGGAGGGAAAGAATGAAAGAAAGAAGGAATAAAGGGAGTGAGGGAAGGAAGGAAGGAAAGAAGGAATGAAATGAAGGGGAAGGGAAGGAGGGAAGGAAAGGAAGAAGTGAGGGAGGGAAAGAAGAAAGGAATAAAGGGAGGGGGGAGGAAAGGAAAGAAGGAGGGAAGGAAGGGTGGGAGGGAAGAAAAGAAGGGAGGGAGAGAGGGAAGGAGGGAAAGAAGGAAGAAGGAAGGAAGAAATGAAGGGAGGAAAGGAGGGAAGGAAAGGAGGGAGGGAAAGAAGGAATAAAGGGAGGGAGGAAAGAAAAGAAGGGAGGGAAGGAGGGAAAAAAGAAAGGAATGAAGGAAGAAATGAAGGGGGGAAGGAGGGAAGGAAAGAAAGGAGGTAGGGAAAGAAGGAAAGAAGGAGTAAAGGGAGGAACAGAGGGAAGAAAAGAAGGGAGGGAGGGAAGGAGGGAAAAAAGAGAAGGAGGGGACGGAAGAAGGGAGGGAGGGAAGGAAAGAAGGGAGAAAAGAAGAGAGGGAGGGAAGGAAAGAAGGAAGGGAGGGAAGGAAGGAAAGAAGGAAGGAAGGAAGAAATGAAGAAAAATAAATACCAGAAAAATAAACATAGATGACTGATGCTTCATTTAACGTCTTCATAAACATAATAAGTAGATTGTACAAAACAGTTGTAGATTTCTCCAACATGGAGCAAACTCAAACAGAAGTAGACGTGTTACAAGTGCAGAGCTTCAGTAGTAACTTCAGCAACTCAGAAACAGACATCAGTTTCACTTTAGTTCAGCAAGTAAGCAGGAGAGAAGCAGTTTCATTTTCAACAGACAGACTCAGGGCTTAACAAAGCTTCAGAGCTGCAAAGTTTAATAAAGAGCTATGCTGAGGCTACTTCTAGTTTCAGTTTCCAAACTGTCCTCATTGGCTGATTGCCTATTCATTGGCTGACCTTGTTACCATGTTCTATTCCAGTTCATGAATGTACTCTGACAGAAGTCATCTGGGGAAATCTGAAAGCAAAAGCCAAAAGACGGAAAAGTGTAAGAAAATAAGTGCCTAAAACAAACAGCTTTCAAACTATTAAAATTATTTAAATGTTGAAAGTCTTGCAAGAGAAGGTAATAATAGCTCTCCCAGTGATCAAATTACAGAGCTATTCTGCTGGCATGACTTAAGTCCTGAAAAAATTGAGCAGAACAAAACAAGAGAATTGTGGATTTTTATTGATTTAAAAGTACACCGAGTTTATGGAGGAAGCTAGCATGTCGGGGACAATTCTTAATCACAAGAAGCTTGGAACTAAATCCTGCTTTTTCCTATTGCTGAGCTCCCTATAGCCAAGTATTTATTTATTTATTTGGTTTGTCAAGTTGCTTCAAGAATAATAGGTATAAGTAAACATAGTTAGAATAATGGATACATAACAGAAAATGAAAGAAAAAATAGGCCGGGGTGGTAGGCGATGTTGGTCGTGTTTATGCACCCCTCTACAGACCACTTTATGCGCTTATGCACACCCTACCAGACGGACTTTGGAAAGGGGATGAGGTCAATAGTAAACAGTCCAAAGTTAAAGTTTTAGTAGAGGAGTGGAAGACACTTATTGTGAAATTTTCTGGACTTTCTCCATCTGTGCTAAATCAGATTTAAATGTGGGTTCCAGACTGATGAGCTGTATTTGAGATTCGATCTGCAATGTTTTGTATGCTTATGTTAGTCAGTGTAATATACAAGAAAAAGCTATGTAAGATTAGGTTACACCCTCCACTCTTAATACCTTTTTTTTGGCTACTGTCTGTTTACAGTGGGCTCTTAGCATTAGATCCATGAAGCCCTGTCGCCAATGCACTAATGGATGCAACGAGGATAGTAAAACCATTACAAAAAGCTTGCCATCATTGGAAACGCCATACATCCTTTGTGTATCACTGCATACGTGTTTCATACGCGCTATCCATTGATAGCATCCGTCCAACTGAGATTTCATCGCGCACAAAAAGTTTTGATCTCCAAAACTTGTGAGCGGATGAACTTTCCCGCCACGTACAATGTACATCCACGGCATAATATGGGCAACAAACTTGTATATCTGCTATCATCCATTAATGTCCGCTGTACCTTTCAGCCATCCTCTGGCCATCCCTGTCCAACTCACATCTCCTGCAGCTGAGAAATGGAAAGGGGAGGAAAGCAAAAGGTCACGGAATGTCTACACAGTGTAAGCACGGAAATAGAAAGATGTAAGTGGATGCAATCTTGTATATAACGATGATATAATGGACAAAACGTTTGTAATCTGGGGATGTATCTCAGATATTTAGATGTCCGGAGTAATGTCCTAGAGTATATAGAAGGACCCTAGCGGACAACTGTATTTCCTATAAGGGAGGAAAATCACTGGATCTCAGTAGAGTCCAGCAGCCATGGTGTACAGACCTCTTCACTTGTCTTGGTCTTCCACATCATACCTTGTTACTCCACAGCAATGGATCAATGAACACAGTCCGTATGGTAGCTTGACATGCACCAGACAAACCTGTTCAGACTGTTTCTCACCTTTATACAGAAGGAGAAGAAGGAGACGTCAAGAGCTGTGTGGGTCGAGGATGGATCGTGAGAAGAATGGAGTTATGAACTGTATGACCAGTTGATGGGTGGAGCTGAGGAAGAAGACCCTCGTGCATTCCGTCATTCATGAGGATGCCACGAGCCATGTCTTGAATGAACTTGTAGAGCGTCTGAGACCCCAGGTTTGAACCACGCTGAAGGCACCAACTTCCATCCCAACCTGGACCCTGGACTGAAGGTGGACTGGACTTGTACACATGGGCTTCTGAGAACCACATACCGAAACTGCAGTATGCTGGAGGGTGCCAACACAACACCATCAGCAAAGTGGTCAGACGAAGTGGTGCAGGCCATCATCGAGAATACCGTGAGGAGTCCTCCAGTGTCCCACCACTGAACAAGGCTGGAGGAAAATTGGCCAGAAGAGTGGTATCATGAGGTGGAAGCTTTCCACACGTTGGGACCATAGATGGCAAGCACTGGCTGCAAAGCCAGCCAACTCAGGGTCCACTTATTTCAACTACAAGGGCTTCTTCAGTATCATCCTCTTTGCCATGTGTTGATGCTGCTACAAGTTCATTGCCATGATGCCTTCAGGCAACAGTCAGCTTCCAGATGGGCCAGGTATACACGCAAGGTGACTCAAGGAGGGCTGGAAGGCAACCTCATCATGGTTTTCCTGAAGACGCCCCTACCAATGACACACAAATGTACCCCTACTCCTACCGTGGGGATGACAGCCTTCTCCCTCAGAACCGACGCTCATGAAGCCCTACAGTTGAAAGATACTCACCTGTGAAGAGAGGATTTCAAGTACAAGCTGTACCAGGGCAGACGGGTGGTGAGAACGCCCTTTGGGCATCCTGCCCAAAAGGTTCGCAGGTACTTTCTCACCCCATGCAGCATGCACCCCACAAGACTGTGAGGAGCATCATGGAAGCTTGCTGCATGTCTGCCACAATCTCATGCGCCCCGCCTAACCAGTGTTGCAGAAGCAGACTTGTGACTGTAAGCAGGGGAATGGGAGCCATGGGCCTGGTGAATGGATTCACAGGACCGAAAACCTGAACAGACACTATGGATGTACAGGCCTCAACAGAGCTTCACGTGAAGGGAAGAATGCTGCGCACCTCGTTGAGACACTGGTGCAACTCCCCACTGGAGCAGTTGGAGCTGGCAAGACAGGATGATAAATGAATTAATGGCAGCTTCCTGAGCTTTTGCTAACACTGAGAGAATTGGACCATGTTGGCTGGAAGTCGTCTACAATGAATAGGGCATTAATAAAGAGCTTGTTATTTTGAAATCGTGTTGATCAACTGAATAAATTGTTATGTATAAAAAAGGTCCTATATGTGTGGCAGCTGGAATGGGGGGAACCACACAGTCCCACTATGTTTCAATGAGGTTTATTTATGGCCACACTCATCTTATCTATCCACAAGCATGCAAAGGCTTAACCATTTGTTAAAAGTTTTCACCACACTTCATAAGGTAAAAAATGAAACAAGTGTCTCTAAGCAAAGATAACCTTTATTACTTTCTTAGGCCACGCATATTGACTTTATTAAATAAGTCAAATGACAAGTAACTGAATTAAGTGTGTTACGCAAAGATACCTTTATTAACTTTCCTTAAGTAAACTGCATGACTTTATTTAATAAGCGAAAATGAAACCAAGTAAAGTTGGTCTTAGCAAAGATAAACTGAGAAAAGTAACAACTCAGTCTCTGGCCACTATTTCAGTCACTACTGAGTCATGTCCATAGGTCTCAGCCTGTTAAGCGGGCAAGGACTGTGGAGGTGGCTGTGCTTGAGGTGCTGGTCTGAGGCGTCGGTTGGAGTGCTTGGCCCCAAGAGTACACAGGGATGGTGTTTCAGGAAGCTCTCAGAGAGCTGACTCGTCCTGTGAGATTGAGAAGTGCCTTCATCAAGATAACCTGAATAGTGAGGGCAGAAGACTGATCG
Organism: Laticauda laticaudata; assembly: GCA_004320025.1. Classification (NCBI taxonomy): domain Eukaryota; kingdom Metazoa; phylum Chordata; class Lepidosauria; order Squamata; family Elapidae; genus Laticauda; species Laticauda laticaudata. Next base: position 6,418 of record BHFT01041731.1, on the reverse strand, counting down.
ACAGATTTGTCCGTTGACAGGGCTGCTGTGGGGTGGAGGAAGGAGGAGTGTAGTGGGCTGTTTGGTCTGCAAGCTGGGTTGGAGGTTGGCGTTGTGCGGCCGAATGAACCTGGGCCTGGAACTGGGAAGGTCTGTTTTTGCTGGTGGGAAGTCCTGGTAGTCGTAATACTTGGTAGGTGAAGAGGCTGTTGAAAGCCGTGAAGGGGGTGTGACATCGGCGCTGGGGTGGAGGAGCAGACCTGGCTGTCAATGGACCAGCTGAAGAGAGAAGTTCTCTGTGGTTTCATTGTGTACCCTGATCTCCAACAGACACTGTGGTTCTGGCCTCCCAGTCTGCTCTCTTGCCCTGCATTCTGTGGAGCTGGGGGTGGGGTGTGGGGGTGGGGTTGGTCTCTGGTGGGCTGCTACTTCTTCTCCATTTGTGACAGGGGATCCTCAAGTCGCGCCAGCTTGGGGAGTGCAAGTTGTCGGGGGGGGGTCTCTGCCGTGGGGCCTCTGAAGACTCCCTGCCTGGAGCGGCCCTCACTGGGCTCCTGGCTGGAAGAGGACTGGCTGTCTGTGGGCTGTCTGCCTTGTTTCTTCTCAGCCCAGGCTCTCTGCCCTTGGTCTCTCCAAGCTGCGCTGCTTCTTCTTGGTGTCACGAATAGAGGTCTGTGGCGCCTTTCTCCAGAGATACTCGTTCTCCTCAGTCCATTTCCACAAGTTCCTCATGCTCCTCGGGAAACGGTGTAATGTTTCGTCTTTCCCTTCTTCTTCCCTTGCCTCTTCGTCCCTCTGGCAGGGCCTCTCAGTAGCAGGGCCTTCAGGAGCTTGTAACAGCAGTTAGGGCTTCAGGGGCCTTGAGGCAGCAGGGCCTTTCAAGGGCCTTCAGCAGCAGGGCCTTTGAGGCCTTGGGGCTGGTCCACCCACAGCAGCAGTAAGGCACAGCAGCAGCAGCAGCATGCAGCAGCAGCCAGCAACCAGCACCAGCACCAGCACCAGCACCAGCACCAGCACCAGCACCAGCACCAGCACTCAGCAGTTCAGAGTACAAGTGCCAGGGGTGGGATGCTGGTTCTGTCACTATCCAGGGCTGGACTGAGTAGGCCATGGGCTTCGCTCCTTCTTCCTTGCTTGACAAACGCATGGGTGTTCCTTCAAGATGTATGCTGGCACGCAACATCTTTCCATCTGAATGCTGATGCATGCCGTGCTGCACCTTTTATGCCACGGAGCTGAACGCAATTACATACTCCCCGCATGCGCAGTGAATAGCTTTGCTCCAGATGATACATCCGCGTGGCATCCATTTGCTTCCTATAGGCATACCGTGATTGCACCCATCTGCCCGTCCATCCCCCCGCCTATGGCAATCCGCGCTCCTTCCGCGTGCCGATCCGCTTCGGGCAATTTGCCCCCGGACCCCTATCGCATGTGTCATCCGTTTCCATCCGCTGTCATCCGCTATGCTTTTCCTATGAACATCATTTAACATCCCTGCTACGTTCTATCCCCGTCCGTTCTTTCCATTCTTTTTCGTTCTGTTTATGCAATTTTTTGCCACTTTTTGGAGCATATGAAATGGATGGAGCCCCCCCGAAAATTTTTGCTCATCTGCTGTGTCTTTATGCATACAATTTTGCATTCGTCGGCAGTGGGACCATAGCCTTAGAGGTGAGTTAATGCAAGACCCCTTGGCAGAGTTTGGATCATCAGAAGGTCTTGACTGTCAGGATGCTGCCGCCATGTTAATAGTGTATTTAGCTTGTTTGTATGTTCGATGTCATAATCAGGGGCTCTGTAACATAGTAAGAACCAAAATGTGATATTTAAGGACAGTTCACAGATGATGGTGTCAGGAATAGCAAGCTCCTGGGTAATTTGGATGTTTTTTAGATTTAGGGACTGTTTATAGAAGATAGCATCACTACCTCCTCTACGGATTTCACGATCGGATCGGTAAACATGATAGTCTCTTACTGTGGTAATGGAGTCAGGGAGAGATGCATCGAGCCATGTTTCATGGACAAATATAATGTCGAATTTAGCCATATTTAATCAGAGGAGAAATTCAGGTATTTTATTTACAAAGCTTCTTGCATTGAGGAGCTTGCATTTAAGGCCAGTTGTGGTTGGAATAGAGGTAGTTAGGGGCATGCATGCCTAATTTTGAGTGACGTTGGAATAGATGAGGTGGGGTTGGATGTGGAGTTGTGGGTTGTGTGACTTTCTTTTAATGCAGTCAGTACAGTAGTCAATGTATAGATCCTTTTCTCCATTGTCTAGATAGTTTTTGAGTTCATTGTGGAGTTCACGGGAGTGGATTCTTTGCATTATGGATAAGTCTGGTCTTGAGCGAAGTTTTTTATGGGTGGGATTGGATTTTGCAATGACGTTTATTGTATGAATGAATATATATTTGCAAACAACTCTACAAAATCTTGGAACCACAGAGCTGTCGTTGTATTTGTACTCAGGGCCATCTCTGGTTATTTCAATGATATCTTCAGGAGAGATGTTTGTTGTATTTGAGTTACTTATGATATCGTTAACTTTGGTGATGTTATCTGATCTGTTGGTGTCTTCGAGACCAAATAAGATGGCATTTGGATGTTAATTTGGAAGTGAAGTCTTCTTTAAGTTAAGCTTAACTTCTGGCAAATCCATGCTATCTTTCCAGCCATAGTATGGTTTTCTGCAGCATTTTCTCTTTCTCTTTTACTGATAGTCCTCAACGTATAACCGCAAAGGAGCCAGGAATTTTCATCATAGGTCATATTGGTCATAAGTCAAGGCTCCCATGTAAGTGACCCTATTTTACCTTTTTTTATAGAAGTTATTAAGGGAATACTGTGATCATTAAGATATCAGCACAATCGTTAAGCAAGTCAAGGGAATCCTATGGGCATTTTCTGGCAAAACAGTGGTAAATTCAGGGGTGGGATTTTACCTGGTTGGACTGGTTCTATAGAACTGGTTGTTATGATCTGCCCAGTTCAGAGAATTAGCAAATTGAACCACAAATTGCAAGGGCCCAGTCCCCCCCTGCCCACTCACTCCGTACCTGGCAAACTTGCCTGCTAAGTTGACATTTTTCCTTCCTCCCCCAACCATCAGCTGTTCTGCTGTGCTAGGGGATTTTGATTAGCTAGAAAGCAGGAAATCACTGGATTTCTTGCTTTCTAGCTACTCTAAAAGCAGAGCTGAATCTTCCTTAGGATTGAAGCTTCTATTTTTCAGTGCAAATTCAGCTAGCAGATTGCAGAAAGATAGATCTCTGAATGAATCTATAATTCTGTGAGCAACTCAATCTGCCTGCCTGCTTTGCCTGATTTTGGATAAAAGTTGCTCTTTTTTTTAAATTAAAAAAATCAATATTTACATAAATATTTACAATATTTACATACAAGCCACGCCCTGCCTGTTACATGACCACCAAGCCACACCCACAAATTAGGCCATGCACAGAACCAGTTGTTAAGACATTTGAATCCCACCCCTGGGTAAATTGCATTGCATGGCCATGGAATGTGCCATTGACTATAAAGAAGGGGAGTGCCACCGTTGTAACTCCAGAACTGGGTCATAGGTACCTCTTGGCTTGGTCTGTGACAATTCACCATGGCCAACTCACCATGGTCAACTCACTGCAGGCAAGAGTTACATTGGTATCAAAGAAATGGTGGAGTAGAATCATTAAAGAAAGGATGAAAAAGGAGAGACAGAATGAAATCTAAATGACAAAAATTATAACAATTTTTATTTATTTTAAAAAAATAAATTGAATTCATATATTGTCCTGCAGTAAGTTGTCCTGCAACAAGTTAGCCATGGAGAGCTGGGTGTGGCAAGTTGTTCCATTCTTCTCTTGGGGGGTACTTATCAGGATTCAAATCAATTATTAGTTAAGTCAGGACCAACTGTACTTTCCAGGCTGGCCAACCATTCTAAGATTTCTTGGTGATTTCCATTTAATATTCTCCAGGGTGACCTAGAACTTAGAACTTTCTTAATGAGCCAAGATCATTTAGAACCTTTTTAAAATAGGCATTCTCTATGGTTTATCTCTTTCTTGATGGTGAACTTGACAAAGAAGAATATTGGAAAAAACATCAGGCTTTGGGGTTTTGGATGTCTTTGTGTGTGTGTTCAAGTCTATCTTAATCTTTGCAATAAACTGAAACAATTAGAAGTGGTTTGCCAGTGTCTTCTTCTTCTGAGGTTGAGATATATGGGGAAAAAATCAATTTTCAGTTGATGGGACTGTTTAATAGATATAAGGAAGTCTTTGCAGCTCACTGCAGACTCATAGAAATACTTGGTTCTCAAGATGCAAATGTTTTTTTCTAACGAAGACCATTGTTCTCTATAGATGACAGGCAGGCAGGAAGTAATCCGAGATCTATTACATTATGTTCTGTCTTAGGCTCATCATTCTTTAATAACTTCATAAATGACTTAGATGAGGAAATAGAAGGGAAACTCATCAAATTTGCAGATGACACTAAGTTGACAGGGAAAGCCAATATTCCAGCAGACAAACTCAGGATCCAAAAAGGATCAACGAGGATGTTACCTAGTTGGGCAATGAAACATCTGCAAGAAAAACAACCAAACTCAAAGACACCACAGTCTTCCTCCTCCTTCATCCTCCAACCCCACTTCCCTCTAAGGCTGATCATATTACCTGATTGGGTAATGAAACATCTGCAAGAAAATCAGCCAAGCTCAGGGAAGCCCCAAGGACCCCTCAATGGAAAGTTTGATTCCAATTGTGGTTGCAAATCTAGGACTACCTGTACTGACTTTTAGAGCTCATTGAAAGGTCAAGTAAGAAGCAGAGTAAGGGTGACATGAGGGTGATTCTGACTTTTTTCCTACACTGACTAGCATCCTTTCTTCTCTTCAAGGACTTCAACAGAATTAGGACGGGGAAATTTCATTCTAAATACTTGCCAAGTGTTTGCATCCCTTGACTTTGGCAGTGTTTCCCACCCCACTTCCTTCTGTTTGCGATGCTACTGCTGACCTTGGCAAGGGTGCTTCTTGGAGACTAATGACCAATTGGAATTAATGGCTTGATGCTACATCTGATGCCATCAGTGTTTCTCAGCTGGCCAGTAATCCCATTACTACTTAATGGATCTGATTCATCAGCCCTTTGAAGTTTGACTTGCTACTGCCTGAGAAGAGACACAGAGGTTATTACTATTCTAGGACAGGCTCATTTACTCAACTAATCAACCCACTTCTGATCATTTCAGGAGAAGAGTTTAGAAATTAGGATTGGGAGGGATTTCTGGAATTTTGTTTTCTACCCTGTACAAACAGATGAGGAAGTAACTTAATCTGTCCACACTGTTCTTTCTCCCAAACTGCAAATGTTCTCAATCTACACAACATGTTCCAAGTGCACTTTAAGGAGCGAAGAATAGAGCAAATAGGAGGAGAGGAGAAATAACATTGCAATAATAGGAAGGGTTAGCACAGCTGATATCACCTAGCCAACTTTTGATCGCCAGAAAAGTTTTTAAAAGTTAAAAATATCAATGGAAGACAATATCTGTAGGTCGAGAGTTGAACTGTGAGGTGTTTGGTGCATTCTGAGCTTGGCCATCTACTTGCATGCATTTCATTACCCAAGTAGGTTACAGCATCAGGGACAGTGAGTTTGTGGTTTATAGATAACAGAGTTGAAAAGGACCTTGTAGGTCATCTAGTCCAACCCCCCACCCCACCCAAGTGGCAGACCCTACACCATTTCTGACAAATGGAGGTCCAATCTCTTCTTGAAGGTCTCAAGTGATAGTGCTCCCACAACTTCTGAGGGCAAGGTGTTCCACTGGTTGATTGTTCTTACTGTCAGAAAGATTCTCTTTATTTACAGGTTAAATCTCTCCTTGTTCAGTTTCCATCCATTGTTCCTTGTCTAGCCTACAGGCGCTTTAGAAAAGAGCTTGACCCCTTCCTTTCTGTGGTAGCCCCTTAAATACTGAAACCCTGTCTCCCCTTGTCCTTCTTTTCACTAGACTAGCCATACCCAGTTCCTGCAACCGTTCAGTGTATGTTTTAGCCTCCAGTCCCCTAATCATCTTGGTTGCTCTTCTCTGCACTTTTTCTGGAGTCTCTACATCTTTTTTATAGTGTGGTGACCAGGTTTGCTNGCCTCCAGTCCCCTAATCATCTTGGTTGCTCTTCTCTGCACTTTTTCTAGAGTCTCTACATCTTTTTTATAGTGTGGTGACCAGGTTTGCTCTCTATTTATAGCTTTCACTGCCAGTATTGATGGAGAGTATGGGTTTTTCTTGTTAGCTCCTCGATTGAAAGTTAGGAATGCTTATGATTTAGAAGGACTACCAGATGAAATGGCCGGAACCAACTTGCCACCCGCACCATTCAACCCAGCAACAGAGGACTGGGAATCCTACATTGATAGATT
>BHFT01041730.1:0-11747 GCA_004320025.1 Laticauda laticaudata | reverse complement strand
CTCTTTCTACATCCTGACTTAAATAAAGACTTTGCTGTTGGAACCCGGTCTACCTCGCGTTTTTCCGGACTAAACAGGGACCAAATAGCTCTATATGGATTTATCCAGATATTAGGATGAGGAAAAAGCAGCTTTTCTCATTTTCCAAAATATTTCAGCCCTATACATACAGGCCTTCTCCTGGATCCTTCTGATACCATTCTGATAATTTCTCTTCAGTGAAGACAAGACAGTCTTTACTTCTGTCTGAAAAATAAACAGTCTTGTTCAATAATATGTGTTCCACTAGAGCTCATTTTAACCGTCTCTATTAGATTTTAATTGCATGCCTGTGTACCTGTACTTAACCATCCAGAGTGTCCAATCAGCAACAGGTCTTAAAAGATAATGTTCCCTCTTTCCTGGGACATTTAATTTTAAAAAGTCACTATTAGTTATGATCAGAAAACAACTTCATTATTTGTATTAGTAAAGCAGATATACAGAGAGGACCACATGATTCACAAGCTGTCTAGAATCTTCAGAAATAAAGTAAATCAATAAGGCACTGAACACAGTGAAATAAATCTTCTTGTGCCCTGCAGACTATGCAGTCATCTGAAAAGTGTGCAGCTTCTAAAGCACAGTATATAGTTTAACAATCCAATTCTTTCCCTTTTCTTGCCAAAATGCCCACAGCAATGATTGTCTCTGCAGGTCTCACATGATAGTTATCGCTTCTGCCTTCTCTTGTCTGGTCCATCTGTATGCAGTCTTTTTTTTTTTTTTAACCTCTCAGCCATCAACTTCAGGCCTCCCTCAAAATAATTCTGATGTTGCCCTAATTTCTTTACTGATGAAAATCCCAGCTACTCTTTATTTCTCAGTGTTGGCCAAGCATTCAAATTTGAATTCTTTGCAACCCGCAGCCTGGTCTTTTTTCCTTGTTTATTGCAGACAGTACAGCCTCATTTGGGCCTCATGCTTTTGCCCTTCCACCTCTTCCTTGGGCAAAATAAATCTCTTATTTTCCCTTATCTTTAAGGGTTCTATGTTATTCCCTCTATCTCTTTACATATTTGATAGCCTTACCTTTCACAAAGCATTCTTTTAAAATATACTTAAATATATGGATAAAATATATGAAGGTTCCAGCAGCCATCACCACCTCTTGTAAAACCAACTTCTATATGGTTGAAGACAGTATGAAGATGTGAGCATAAGTTCTAGTATTATGTTCCTTACAGTTTCATGTTTCTGACATCTGACTGTTTGCGTGCATTTTTTCTATGCAAATTTGAATTCTTTTATAGTTTTTCTTAATTTCTCAAGACTTCCTTCTCAAGGAAATCATTTCCTCAATTTCTGCAGTTCTGCTGATGTTATGTTGGATCTGATGAATCCTATTCTAACTTGTAGCAAATATTCTAGCTAATTTGCTAATATTGTAGCAAATATTCTAGCAAATATTCTAGGTTAGAAGAACACCAAATCCATAAAAACATTAATTTGAAACTTTTTCTATAAAAAGTGGTTGTTTCTCTAAACCAGTAACTTTGCAGAAATTATTCTGAAGTCTAATTTGCCTGGCCTCTCTGTGTTCCCTATCCAATAATTGAGATGCAAACATTTATTTCAAGGAATGTTCAGATTTGATCTTCAATAAATGCTATAGAGCACATGGGATCACAAATGTACATGAAGCTTTCAAAGATCTTCTTTTCCAGGATCTGCAGATACTTTTATAATCTTGAAAAAGGCACAACTGCTTTAAGGTTCCAAAAGGATTCTGCATTCTCACACCCATTCACTCTGAAGCAGAAGGTCAGGAGATCAGATTCAAAACTGCTGTAGCCCAATTAGAAATATTCACCATGGATAGATGTTTGCCAATCATTTTATGAAGATATTGATCTCTCTAGGGGATAAAACATGCAATCTGATGTTTATATGAAAAATATCACCTTACTAAAAACTTTCATGAACTTCAGATTCCATGTACAACTCTTAGTGTATGTTAATTAATTTGACATAATCCATATTGCCTTAGATATTACAAATAAGAACAAATTTCACAAGGTTTACTCCCTTTTCTGTGTAGGAGTTGGCTCCATTCCAACATGGACAGCAGCATAATGTGCTGAGAAGTCAGCTATAGGTTGATTTACTTCCATTCAGTCAAAGAGAAGAGTCTGGGAAGAGCATGCTCAAAGTGACCCTGGGACATTTTTCAAACTGTATGCTTCCCCTTGCTCAGTAACCAGTTCCAGAGTGTTTGTTTGTCTAGATTCCAGGGCCATTTGCATTGATGATAAATTGTGCTACAAGCTTTCAATGTAAGAAGAGTTTTCCATGAAGATTGCCACTAAACACTCAGAAATGTCACTTTTTAAAAAGTGCTGTGCTGTGCTGACTGTAGCTCTTTCCATCATACTGTTTTTCAATCAAAGCAAATATTGTCTTTGTGCCCCTCTTGGAACTGCTCCTTTTTATTTTCTGTAATCCTAGTCTGACTTTAGCCAAACACTTTTATAGTTAAATAGGATTTAGCAAGAACAATTCTTGGCTGCAAAGCAATTAATGACCAAATAATATCAGATTTTTGTGGACATGCCTTAAATATGGCAATCATCCAAGTTTATGCTCCAACCACCATACAGAAGAAGAGGAAGTAAATGAGTTTTATGATTGGCATGGAGAGAAAATAATTTGGATTGCAAATTTACCTAAGCAGTTATCCATTTTAATTCAATTTCTTCAACTTATGTAACATATGTAACATATGTAACATGTAATTAGCTAATTCAAAAGAACATACACCGATGCTATAATGGAAAAGTATCCAATATTCTACAATAGAAACCATTGTGGAATATTGCTTGCAGGAGACATGCCTCAAAAAGATAAATGCACAAAAATTGCACGAGTCCTAATTAAAATACTAAAAGTGATAGAAAAACAAGATGAGGTCAGTTTAAGATAAGGAACATGAAAAATAGGGACACTGAATCTCAAAGCTTTCTCTGCTCTTGAATCTAGAAAAAAAATAGAACATGGTTACAATTTTATAGGTTTTCTTCGGAAGGAAGGAAGGAAGGAAGGAAGGAAGGAAGGAAGGAAGGAAGGAAGGAAGGAAGGAAGGAAGGAAGGAATCAATCCACATTTACATAACTGATACAGGCAGTGGCATTTTTCTTGGTACAATAATTCAGTCCTTTCATTTCAGAATCGCTAGTGTGTTTGGGAGGAAATCAGGCAGCAGAGTAAATGTTCTGTTAAAAAATATGTTTTATTTCAATAAACAGCTCCCCAACAACCCAAAGCTCAGTATTCTAGATAAGGATACTAATTAAATTGCCATTTTGGACAGATCTTCAACTGACAAAGATGACTGATGTTCTTACTGGCCATGAGAAGAGGATTAGGGGGGAAAATCCTAATAAAGCCGCTGCACCATTTTATAGACAGTTATCTCTTAGCAACCGTGCGAAGGCTGCAATCGCCTTTGCCAAGATTTCTCATTCACAGCATGAATAAGCAACTGGGTGTTCAGAGAATACAATTTACTCATCTCGCCAGCCAGGTTGGCTTTCCCTTCCTGAGTCCATGAGCCTGCACCACCATCCAGCACATCTCCTTCTGTTCCCATGCCACGACCACAACTTATCTTTGGATTTCGACTGAAATGCTCGTGCCAAAAAATGACAGCAAAGGCTGATCATCAGTCTTCCCACCACCAGCCCACTAATAAGCACTGAGATATTTCATCCAATTAATCATGAGATTCATGTAGGCCAGAAGAACAGCTCTGCAGCACCTCCCTAGCAGGAAGGGGGTGGGAGGGTGGAAAACCTAATGGGCCCACATGATCAAGTAAAGAACTGGAAGTGCACTCAGTGTGCTCACTCTTCAGCAAAAATTGAAGTCATTTTTTTTTAAAAAACTTGATCTCTGTCTCCTGAAAATACTGTTAGTCCTTAACTTCCGACCACAATGGAACCCAAAAGTTCTGTTGCTAAGCGAAACATTTGTTAAGTCATTTTTGCCCCATTTTATCACTTTTGTTGCCATAGTTGTTAAGTGAATAGCAATAGCACTTAGACTTATATATTGCTTTAATAGTGCTTTACAGCCCTCTCTAAGCAGTTCACAGAGTCAGCATATTGGCCCCAACAATTTGGGTCCTCATTTTACCCACCTCAGAAGGATGGAAGGCTTAGTCAACCTTGTGCCTCGTGGGATTCGATCTGCCAAATTGCAGTAGGTGAAGTAGAATCACTACAGTTGTTAAGTTAGTAGCACAGTTTTTAAGTGAATCTGGTTTCCCCCTTGACTTTGCTTATAAGAAGATCACAAAAGTTGATCACATGACCCCCAGGACACTGCAACCATCATAAATGTGAACCAATTTCTAAACATCTGAATTTTAAGCACTTGGCCATGGAGATGCTGCAGCAATCGTAAGTTTGAAAAATGATCCTAAGTCACTTTTTTCAATACTGTTATAATTTTGAACGGTCACTAAATGAACTGTTGTAAGTTGAGGACGACCTGTTCAGGGTGAATTTCAAAGATACTCAGAAAATGACAACAATATGAATTTCAGAGCAGGAGGCTGATTCCAAAAGGAGGCTCTGTCTACAAACCCAGCTCTCTTATGTCATGAGTGACACATTCACACATTTAAAACTGGTAGTTCTGAACTATTCCAACATTTGACACAATTCCTTCCTCCATTCTGAAATGAAAACACATTTGTTGAACTGTCTTGCCATCCCTTTGGTGTTCAACCCTTTCCAAAATAGCTGCAATAAGAACAAAAATAGATTTAACAGAGAGGATGAGCCACTCTCACAGATGCACTTTCTGATGAATTGGAAAGAGAGTTTCCACAAAGCATTTATCAGTGTAAAGAAGATGTGACAATATATTACTAAAATGTTGTATAAGAGGGAGCGAGGGCCTGAAATCCTATTCCTGATTTCACTTCCCCATTTCAGTGCCTTGAATGTCAAGCAATGTGTGTGGTACATTTATTTCTATGTCAGAGTATTTAGGGAAGCCTGCAAGTCTTTCCTAGGAATCTTATTATAGCATCTCTTTTTCCTTCTGAAACATGCTTTAAAAGCCAGGCAGTGTAACAAGCAAGTTCTTGAAAGTTGCCCCCTCAGATTGTGTTTCCCTATAAAGCATACTCCCACCACCATAATCAATTTAGTTTTAAAGTGGAAGAGTTCCCGTATCTGTGGCACGAAAAGACTTTGTTGAGCACTTCCAGCTTGCAGTAACCCCAGACAGCCTCTTGATGGCAGCTATTGTGATAAGCATTTTTGAAGACATCTTATCTCACACACACACACACACACAGAGAGAGAGAGAGAGAGAGAGAGAGAGAGAGAGAGAGAGAGAGAGAGAGAGAGAGAGAGAGAGAGANGAGAGAGAGAGAGAGAGAGAGAGAGAGAGCAAAGATACCTTATGGAAAAAAAAAAGGACAGGGAATACATCAATTGTTGAACTAAAATTTTCCCTCACTAGCCTTGTTGCTGAGGCATGATAAAAGTACCAGTAGTACAAGTGCAATTTATGTCAATGTATTTTCTTTCTGACTGGAAGATAGGAAGAAATTGCACTAGCTGAGAATGTGGCAAGGGACAGAAACCAGTGCAATAGTACTGATTCTTGGAAGGATTCTCTTAAATTCAGAGTTATTGCTGTTTCAAACGTACATGCTATTATGAGAATGCATGACAATACTGGAGGCTTCCAAAAGCAGTGGATGTCACTTTCAGGACCCTCCAAAACTTGTTACCAAAACAATTGTTCAATGTAATTGAATGTAACTGTGGCAAAATACACCAGATGTAATTAGCTATCCTTAATTAATTGCATTTAATTTGAATCCAATTTGGGTGGTAATTAAATTCAACCAATGCTGTTTGGATCCCAGCTCCACTTACTTTTCAGAATGCATGCCACTAAAATGCCATGTCCAGCTCTCTATCTAGAAAAAGTTGTCTATTACTGACATATTGCCATTATAAAAAAGAGAACATACTGGAAGTAAAGGGGGCCTGGAATTTAAGTGCTTCAGACAGCAGAACCTGCCAAGAAATTGCAGGCAGCAATTCTCCTCAATCATACTGAAAACCAAAATTACAAATGTGAGAATGTGAAATTTTAGCATTATTATAATAGAAGACTGTATATTTGAATATTTCTAATTGTTCAATAATTATAAAGTAATAAGTGTATAGTATAGTAATTTTTTAGGTCAACATTCATCAATCAGAGAAATGCTTTTGCCTCAATGGTTCCACTCATCATCATCATCATCACTGCAGGATGAAGGCCTCTTCCACATGTTTCCAACCAATATGGTCCTAAGCTTTCTTTTGCCAGTTGGGACCACAATAATTGTTTTAGGTCTTTTTTGTGGATACTTTTTATCAAGTGGGATCCATTCTAGGACTGCCTCGGTTCACCTGCCATCAATTCTTCTTGTTATATGACCAGCCCATTTCCATTTCCATTCTTTCACTCTCTTGAGGACATCATATACTTTCATTTGTTCTCTAACCCATGTTCAGCTCTTTCTATTTTGTCTTGTAATGCTGAGCAGGTATCTTTCCATGACTCTTTGCGCCACTTATAGCTATCTTAAAAATTAAAAATTGATTTGCTATATATTAAAGGTTTCCAAGATGAAAGTGTAGGATATTGCATCCAACAACAACAACATTCCATTTGTAACCTCCAATACTCTTAAGATCCAGCTGTTACAATTTGGTGGCAAAATGGCTATAAATCATTCCCCCTTTCATCCTTAAAATTTCCAGTCCCTACAAAAAGGATTTCCTAAAGCCATGATTTGGAATCACTATAGCTTAAAGATGGAATGGGAATAGTTTAGCTCCCATTTTAATTGCTAGTTTTAAACCTCCCCTTCCACCCCAAAAAGAACACAGTTTTAAAGGTGTTGACTCCACTCGTTCTGGTATCATGACTTCATCATTGGATAGACTCTGTGACTCTCCAAAAGATTGGGAAAGTGAATTGCAACCACTTCACCTATTTCTTACTTCTGGTATATTAACAGGAAGAAAGGCAAGACTTGGGGAGTAGCAGAGGTGGCATTCAGCTGGTTCTGACCAGTTCTAGAGAACTGGTAGTGAAAATTTTGAGTAGTTTGGAGAACTGGCAAATACCACCTCTGACTGGAGATTTTACAGTGTCCTTTCCCTGTATCCTGCCCACCAAGCCATGCCCACAGAACTGGTAGTAAAAAAAATTGAATTCCACCACTGGGGAGGTACCAAGCCTCCCAACTCTTAAAATCAAGTATCTAATCACAAGTCAGAAGGTGATTCCTAACTGGTGTAAACCTCTGGCACATAGGCCTCCTTATTTGCAAATAATTGAGAAAGTTTCAGACTCGCCATTGGCAGGGGTGGGATTCTACCGGTTCTCTCCAGTTTTATAGAACCCCTTGTTAACTTTCTGAGCAGTTCGGAGAACCAGTAGTTAGAAGCAATCTCAGTTTGTTTTTTTCCACCCTTATTACATTCTTGGCAAACAGCCTAGACTTCCTGTCTCCAGGGTTTCTGTGGCTTTCTTAAGCCCCTGTCACACAGCACCAATGGATGGAAAGAGGATGTAAAACAGAGAGAAACACTTGCCATCCGTTGGTTAAGGCGATGCTTCCGTTCTGTACTCACTGCGTCCGTTTTTCATCCTCTCTATCCGTCCAGCATCCGTCAACTGACATTTCATCCGCTCAAAAAAGTTTTGAGCTGCACAAAACTTTTTGAGCGGAAAAAGTATCCAACGCGTCCGTTATACATTCGCTACGCATACGGGGAACATCTGTTCTACATCCGTCGTCATCCGTTACGCGTCCGCTATATCCGCTAGGCATCCGCTGTGCATCCGCGCAACTCGTATCCGCTCCAGTGGAAAACGGACACAGGGAGGAAGCAAAACGTTCTGGATGCGGAACGGACACAACGCATTAGTAGCACGGATGGAGAAAGGATGAAAGCGGATGCAGCTCGCATACAAAGCATTAAAACAGAAAAAACATTCGCAGAGGGGACGTATCTCAGATATTTAGGGTGTCTGCAGGATGCCTAGAGGATGCAAAAGGACACCGAGCGGAAAACCTATATTTCCTATAAAAAGGGGGAGAAATCACCTGGATCTCACTTTTCAGCACCCGTGCGGTGCAGACCTTCTTCAGCCTTCATCTTGCTCTTCACACAGCATCCAGTCAATCTCCACCATGGATCATCACACACTCCTTTTGGTAGCCACCATCGTTCTACAACAGTGCGAAGCCATCTACAGGCTCTTTCACCTGTTCTACGTGAAAGAAAATGAGGCGTCCAAGAAGTGTCTGGGTCCAAAGATGGATTGCCAGAAGAGCAGAGTACGGACTGTATAACAAAGCTGATGGTGGAAGCTGAGGAACGAAGACCCTCGTGCATTCCATCACTTCATGGGGATGCTTCCAGCCATGTTTGACGAAGTTGTGGAGCAGCGAGGACCCAGGTTGACCAAGCAGAGCACCAACTTCCGGCCCAGCCTGGACCCTGGGCTCAGGAGCACCAGGAGCACCAGGGAGCACCAGCAGGACCAGCAGGACCAGCAGGACCAGGAGCAGCGCCAGCAGAGTAGCACCAGCAAGAAGCACCAGCAGAAGCACCAGCACCAAGCAGAGTAAGCACCAGCAGAAGCACCAGCACCAGAAGCAGCGCCAGGAGAAGCTCCAGCACCAGAAGAGTCAGCCGGCAGCAGAAGCCCCAGCAGAAGCAGAGTCAGGGCCAGGGGGTGGGATGGTGTGGGCCCTGTCCCTCTTGCCAGGGCTGGCAGCAGATGCCACAGGTTTTTCTCTTCTTCCCCATGGTTGTTGGCTGGCTGGCTGGCTGGCTGGGGCTGTGTCTGGCAGCAGGTCTTTCCTCTGAATGGTGACCTGGCTTTGCGAGCTGCTTCCCTTTATATCCGCGGGACTGACGCAATGCATTCCTCCCCGCAGTTGCAGTGAACACTCTGCATCCGCTAGGCATCCGCTAGGCATCCACTAAGCTTCCACTCTGCATCCGCTTCAATCCGCTCGGCATCCGCTCGGCATCCGCTCGGCATCCGCTTTTCCGCTGTGCGTCCACTTTCGCTGTGCTCCCCCGGAAACCCTGCAGATGTGCCATCTGCTCCCATCTGCTTCCATACGCTAGGCTTCCGTGGAGCATCCTTTTACATCCTGGCTACATCCTCCTCCCGTCCATTCCTTTCCGTGTTGTCCGCTCTGCTTATGCAAATTCGGGGCACTTTTGAGAGCGGATAACAACGGATGGAACATTTCTTCATCCGCTGTGTCCTTTTACAAACGTTTTGCATCTGTTGGCCAATGTGACTGGCCCTTTAAAGGGGAAGCGTTGTTTTAAGATTTTTACACTGTTGTTGGGAGGAAATACTTCTCTGGACAATCAGCACTTTGAAGAAATAATTGAATAATTGAAGCAAAGTTTTAAGTGACAGGAAACCAAGATGAGTGACATTCAACAAGCTTCTTGGCAAGCTAGAAAAATTAACGTTCAAATGTGAGTTTACATACTCTTTCTGAGTTTTGGTCTAAAACAGTTTTTGGTGAAGGATAATTCTGTGCTTGGTGAAGTTTAATCCTGTGTTTATTGATGGGATGATTTTTCCCTATTTAGCTTCAACAAGCAACAGCTACTGTTGTGATTTAATTATTTGTATTTTGTATTGTGTTTGAATTTTTTCCTGCCTCATGGTTTCTTTTTCTATCTGGGGAGGAGGTCTTCCTCACTGCTTTAATACTACATGGCACTGTCCTTTTGGTGTATACTTCCAAGAGGCAGGATGCAAGCTTCGCACTGATTTTTTTTACTGCTTTTCTGGGGGGCATGTGGCCTTTCCTTAAATCTGGATGATTTCCTTAGGATATTTTGTGAGGTGAATGAGACCAGCTGGTATTTTTAAGTGGTGCAAATGGATCTAAGGATTGTTTTTCCTGGGTCTGCTTTTTCTGGAGAGCTTAAATGATCTCTCTGTTAAAGGGTTTCATTTTATGAGCAAGAGTTGGCTGCTTGATAGTTATCACTGCATTTTAAATATTTTCATTCCTCAAGGTACTCTGGCACCCTGCCTGATTTGTATTCTGGCTTGCAGGTATTTTTAATCTAATGATTGGTATTTAGGGCAGCTTTTTGCAAACAAAGAAGTTTTTTGTATTTTTGTACAGGTAATCCTTGACTTACAACAGTTCATTTAGTGACCATTTAAAGTTACAATGGCAGTGCAAAAAGTGACTTATGACCATTTTTCATGCTTATGACCATTACAGCATCCCCACTGTCATGAGACGCCAGGCGAGGAGAAGGACCCCTTGACATGAGTGATGTTGAGTTGGCCATGCCCACCTAGTCACATGACCACCAAGCCACACCTACCAGCTCAGCCATGCACACAGAACCGGTTGTTAAAAGAATTGAACCCCACCCCTGACCATTGGTATATTCTTGTGGTATCACCCAACAAAAGTGGAACTATTAAATATTTGCCATAGAAGATATCAGCCAAAAAGATACAAGCAAACCATCTGTTGAACAACACTCTCCACTTCCTCTTGTCATTGTTATCTTTTATACCTTAAAGAAAAGACTACTGTGAAATAGGACAAATATCTGCAGGGAAGACCTATTTCTAGGACACTCTTTAGTAGTTACCAATTCCGAATGTTGCCTTCCTTTCCACCTACACACAGTGTAGCTTTCCATCATTTTATAAGATATGTAATTGGCCACAAAAGACAAGCTTTTTTTTAAATTAATACTTATATAATTTTCCATCTACCACACCAGCATCATTCTTAAGTCTTATTTAATTAAAAAAAATGCTACCTCATTTAATCATGGGTAAAAAGGCTGATAAACCATTGATTACCAGGGATGATTTAGTTGATAATATTCACAGAAATGTCAAAAATATAACTGATTTATATTTCAAGAAAAGTACAAATTTTAGTACAAATGCATATACTGAGCAATTTAACTGGAATTTGGAAAGAAGCTCTATGTACTGGACATTGAGACCAGGACAACAGCACTTAACTTCACTGAAGCCATAATAGGAATTTTGTTTTGTTTTGTTTTTATTATAGGCAATCAAATTAGTGTCTTCACTTAGTGGACATACATCTTTCTCCAGGATGATCTGTCCCTGAACTTGGTCCGTTAAGCCTTTCCAATGGTGCACCCCTCTAGCTTCTGTAATGAAAACCATCCTTATTTATTAAAATATTTATATGCCCCCCCCATTTTAGGTAAAACTGGACAGCTCACAGAAACACTAAAACCAATAAATAAAACAATCGTAGAAATAATAAAAACAATAGAAATTGCACTTAGACTTATATAACACTTCACAGCGCTTTACATCTCTCTGTAAGCTGTTTACAGAATCAGCATATTTTATCAACCTCGGAAAGATGAATGTCTGAGTGAGACTTGAATTGTTAGCAGCTGGCAGTCAGCAAAATTAGCCTGCAATACTGCAGTCTAAAGGGCCTGTCACATAGGCCGACGGATGCAAAACGTATGTAAAAAGGACACAGCGGACGAGAAAATATTGCATCCATTGTTATCTGCTCTCAAAAGTGCCCCGAATTTGCATAAGCAGAGAGGACAACAACAGAAAGGAACGGACGGGGGGAGGATGTAGCGAGGATGTTAAGCGGATGCTCCACGGAAGCC
>BHFT01041729.1:0-10877 GCA_004320025.1 Laticauda laticaudata | reverse complement strand
TAATATAGGATAGAAAGAATAAGATAAATTTATATGAGTGATGTATAAATTCTTGTAAAGATAAAGTGTTTAGAGAGTAAAACCAAAGGAAGAAAAGATCTCACAAATTGTCTAAAGTAAGAATATTTTTAACAAATCTCTTTTCTGTATTTTCTTTTTTTTGTTTTTTGTTTTTCCAGTCTTCTTTTCCCATCCCCTTTTTTCCTTTTTTTTCCTACCCTTCAGTTATGTACGTGTTATTATGTTGTTGTGTCTTTTTTTTTTAAATTGCAAAATCAATAAAAAAACATTTTTTTTAAAAAAAAGAAGTATGTAGACTTCTTGTATGTAGAAGGGATTTCCTGCAGGCCCTCAAAGGCATCTATTTCCACAGAACTTTTTTTTAAAATAAGAGTAGGCCATGGCTGGCTTTGAGATGTTTGGTGAATTATTTCTTTCAACCTTCCAATGCTTTTGGAAATATTTTTTCTATTTTTGAAAAATAGGTCTTCATGGCAGTCCTTTGATATTGGAACACTGTTATCATGTCATCACTCATCCATTAAACTAGACATATCCAATTCCAGCAACTGTTGTTTAGGGGTCTGGAGGCTAAAACCAGAGTGGTAGCAGGAATTGGTTATGTCTAGTTTAATGGACTAATGGTGACATGATAACAGCAGGGGTGGGATTCTACCGGTTCTGTCCACTTCTGTAGAACCATTTGCTATGAAAAGCAGCAAACAGAGAGCATACATACAGTTCTATGTCTGCTGCTGTTTTGGCCCACCCGCTCGCCTGGGCTCTTACCTGACCTTTATTTCCTGTGTTTTCAACCACAGATGTTTTGCATGACACAGCTGCAGTTGAAAAAGCAGGAAAAAAGGGCTTTTTCAACCACTGCGTGCTGCATGCAGCGCTGCTCAGCTGTCCAGGCATCTCAGCAGATTATAAATTAAACTTGTGTGACTCCACACACATATATCAGTCAAATCCCATCCCTGGACAACAGTGTTCCAATATCTAAGGACTGCCATGAAGATCTATTCTCCGAAAATAGAAAAAAATACTTCCAAAAGCATTGGAAGGTTGAAAGAAATAATTCACCAAACACCTCAAAACTATCCATGGCCTACTCTTATTTTAAAAGAAAGTTCCATGGAAACAGATGCCTTTGAGGAAAAGAAGGACTAGGGATCACATGTTAACAATATTCCAATATTTAAGAGCTGCCACCAAAGAAGAGGGAATGAATCCATTCTCCAAAGCACCTGAAAGCAAGACAATGAGCAATAGATGGAAACTAATCAAGGAGAGAAGCAACCTAAAACAAAGGAAAAACTTCCCAAAAGATAGAACAATTAATCAGTGGAACTGCTTGCCTCCAGAAGTTGTTGAATGCTCCAACACTGGAAGTTTTTCGGAAGAGATTGGACAACCATTTGTCTAAAATGATATAGGGCTTCCTGCCCGAGCAAGGGGTTGGACCCTCCAAGATATACTCCAAGGTATATTCTATTATTCTTTATTCTGCTTACCTTTGCTATGCTGACTAGACATGCAGCAATATTTGAAAGATCACTGGTACCCCAGATTTGGGCCAGTTGGAGATAAAACTCAGCTATTAGTTAGCAAAAGCAGTCTCATTCGAAACATTTCCTTGACGTCTCCCATGTAATTATTTGCTTTTCTATCTTTTTTCATATACTTTTGGCAGTATCTGAAGCTGAGATAAATGGTTTATAGATTTCCCATTATCATTATAGGATTGATAATTTAAACATTTTATCAGTGAAACAAATGTCCAGGTTAAGAAATTCAATGCAATAATAATGAACCTCTAATGGTCTGTTGCTGCTATTTTGTCTTTTAATTGCAATAAGTAGATGAGGAATCAAATTCCTAAGTCTGTTATTTCAATTTTCCCCTTATTTGTTTTTGATGACCTAAATCAGGGGTGCCAAACTCAATTTCATTGAGGGCCACATCAGGGTTGTGTTTGACCTTGGGGGGGGGCAGCTCAACATCTTTCATGTTGGGGGCGCCTGTGGTGGCATGTGCGGGGCTGGGGGATCCATTTTCTCCAGCTCCGTTTTTGGCTATGATGGCCTCCTGCAGCCCTCTGCCAGCGAAAAGAGAGCTCCATTTTCACTGGCAGAGGCACCACAGGGCCGGTCCTTTGTTGTTTCCAGGTTGGCCTTGCAAGTCAGATCTAAGCACCCCGTGGGCTGGATCCAACCCCCCGGGCCTTGAGTTTGACACCCTGATCTAAATGCACAACCAAATTAAAATTAAAATATATTTTCATTAAATATTCAGAGGAATGATCTTGAACTTACAGCTTTTTCAGTTTCTTTCTTTTTTATTTCTCTTTCTAATGAAATAAAGAAGAACGGGATCGTGTACTTTCAATCCAAAGGATTTGGAAATTAGATATCCTCTAGTCTCAACAATGTGGATATGATACACTAGCAGGTTTTCAATAACTTATCAGAAGCTGTCATAATCACACAAACTTATTTAAAGGGACTGGAAAGGAAAAAAATAACATATAAAATATCATGGGTTTAGGCTATTTACATAAATCATGTTTAGGTATTAATTTGAATGACATGTACATTCCTGAACAGAATGTATAAATGACTACAAAGACAGGTATACATACATGTTGTTGTGAGCTATCTTTGATTAGCATGAACAGATAGACATATGTGTCTTCGAAGAACAAGACATGAAATGAAAACCTGTCAAAAGTATCTTCTCTTTCAAAGAAAGTAAGATTCTGTGGGGTTATAGACAGATGCCTGCCTGGTCCTGCTGAAATGTCCATGTACAGTTCTCTGTTTGAATGCCTCTTGGTTCCAGATAAAAATAAAACTGAATGTATGAGGTGTTCACTGTGAACTGAAGGATGTACAGCTCACAAGTTTCTTTATTATGGCACAGTTTAATTTTTAGACTGGATCTAAAATTTGCTCTGTAAATATTGGTCAATAATGGATATGATGGACACATATCACTAGATTTAAGAATTAACATGCATTCAAATTTGGGGTAATGGACTCTTCTTTTTGGCAATGCTCCTATGTACAGCATTACTGAGAATTGACAGAAGATGAATTCTTCAATCTGTCTTTCCAGCCATGGAATGGATGGGTTGGTACACTTTGATCTGTAGTAAAACAACAGAAAGCAAGATATATCATTTGGAGGTGAAACTTTCAAACCCCAAATTCAGGAAATTCAGTGTGACAAATGTGTGAATTATAGAGTTTTTATGATAGCCACAAATTGGAAAAGTTTTGTTTTAGAATGGTCATATATGAAATATTTATTCAAAGTTTAATTTTTACATAAAATGTATTTTAACTGGAGAGAACTGAGTGTATATATTTATCCATCATTTTGAAATCAATAAAAGTTGGTTTCATGATTCTGCTATCATTCATTTTATCTGAATAAGGGACTTTACAAAGGACCATTGCCCAATGAAGCTTCTAATCATAACTGAGATCCAATATTATTCATACAGAATTAGAAGGCTGAAATTGATAGAATTGATGGGGGGATAAAGAAAAAAAAACTAAAATGAAGAATAGATCATAGAATAATCTTGAAACTGAGCTATACGTTCAAGATTTTTTTTCCTGCTGAGAATGAATTATCCTTATCAAACAAATGCACCCGCTCTATGCTATCCTGTTAATTTTCATACCACAGGGTAGGGATTTGATTTCCTTTCCAGCTTTCTAGCTTAATAATCCTCATACTGATATTTTTCTCACATCACCCTGAAAGAGACTGGCAAACAGTTTTCCTTTTGATAGCTGAAGAGACTCACAAATTCAAAGATCCTGGGTCAAAGTCTTATGTGTTTTCAAGGAAGCTCTAATGCTTAGCCGAATGTGTGCTTTCTATTCAGTGGATTGTTGGCCTGAAACCTTCCTTTTTATCCAGCAGATTTCACCACTATTTCAGTGTGACACAAAATCAATTTAGTTGGTGACCTGAGCATGAATGAATAGTCATTGTTCAGAACACATTTTTGAAAAGCTCAGAAACATATAACCTCACAAACATAAGACAGGAATGATCTTTTCAAAATAAGAACCCCCTCCCCCAGTGTTACAATACCTGTGATTATTTTTGATAAATAACAAAATAAACAATTTATCTCATGTACGTTCTCATCTTTGTTTTCATATAAAATGCCATCTAACCTCAGAGTGAAACTGGAACACAGTCCATAATAAATCTTCCTATAAATCTTGGAATGGGAATTAATTTATTTATTGCATTTCCATATTACTATATAAAAACACTTTTCTTCATTATGTTGATAAAAATGTCAAAAGTGTGAATTTACATCAGAATTATCGTAACAAGTAAAAGTTATCTGAGAAAACATATTGATGAGCAAAAGTGTTTATTTTCATCACTAGATTAATATACAAGACACAGATATATCTTGCTTGGCCTTGGGTTTATTGCCTTATAAAATTGTAATGCAGGTAATTCTATTCAGGGATTTGCAGTCACTATTTGAGAAATGCTAGTGAGCCTTGTTCTTTGAAAAAGGATATGGAAGATGCCTATTTAGCAGACAGTGTCAGGGTTCCAAGTAACTCCACAGAAAGCAGACAAAGAACAGGAAAGTTCATCAAAGAACAATTTTATTGGAGATATCATATTGGCACAAACTGGTGAGAACTGACTGTAAAGGTTCCTGTGGTTTTCACCTAATTAAATGTTTTCCTCCTTTCCCCCACAATTAGTCACATAGTCTAATCAAGGCTCTGTCTAGTTGCCTGGAAACTTCACTCCTCCTCTTCTCAGCCTCTTGTGGGAATGTCTTTGGTTCTCCGGGGAAACTGTCTTGTTTTCGCTATAAAACCCACAACTATCTCTATTCCCCCTCTCCCTATCCTGCAGAACCATTGTGGCAACACTGAAGCCTCCAAGATGGCCCCAGTCTGGCCAGCTTCAGAACTGACAGACAGATCTGCAAAGATTGTGAGCATGTGGGGGAATTGTCTCAAAGGAGAGGACTTCATATTATCTAACTTTCATACAAACCAGGATGCTGTGCTATCAAGGTCTAGAAAACCAGGGTAGGTATAATTATGCATATCTCTCTTGGCTGTAAAAATGGTTCTGCTGATTAGATGTTTCTGGTATGTCTTTAGAGTGGATTGGGACTCATCCCTGTTGCTTGCATGGGAGATACTAACCAAATATTCCTAGTGTCAACTCTGAAGCAAACCTGGCTGAAGCCATCTTTTTGCTTCCTCATAGTTGCCACAAACTCTGAAAGGGGGAAGGGAGGGGGAAGCAGGTAGACTTTGGGGAGGGAACTATTTGTTCTTTTAATTAGGCTAAAATCCTGGAAACTTTTAGAGTTGGTTTTACACTGGCTGTGCTGATATGATGTATCCAATAAGCACATTCTTTGAAGAATACACCTGCCTCAGAGTTCTGCTTTTGATGGATGTGTTACTTCGAATGCTGAAACCTAGGGTAGCACTGTATCTGGACATATATATATAAGGTTATTAAGAAGAATGAGGTGGTTAGATCAACAATAGAAAATTATCCCATGAATATATATAATTTTGGGAGGAAACTGGCCAATTTTTTGCACTCTGTCTAAGAAGAAGCAAACAAGCAAACAAAAGCTCAGTTTCTGAGCTTAGACTGAATGGAGGTGATGAAAATTTATCAGTAAGCCACCATATGATTTCTTCATTTTGCATTAGTATAGTGACAACTAGATTAGTGGTCAAATACTGTAATTGGACCAACATATGTGACATTGGGGTATGAAAAAAGACATTTAATAAGTTTCATCCTATACATTTCTGAATTTCCTAATTGCAGGGTTAGGCTGTGCATGCCAGCTGTTCATAATATCAATTTTGCAATGACATTAATTCCTCAAAAACCTATTTTCCCAGGGCTGCCGGTGTCCCCCCAGTACTTGAACACTATTTCAAAATGCCATGGCATGGCACAGCATAGCATAGAACAGCTGGCACAGCATGGCATAGAACAGCTTAGCATAGCACAGCACAGCAAAGCACAGCACAGCAAAGCACAGAACGTCATGGCACAGTTTAGTATAGCATAGGATAGCATAGCATAGCATTATGGTGATAAGGAAAGAAATGAAAATATTTTTTTCCTTCTGTTCAAGATCGTTAATAACACTTCAGTATTGGAAAAGGAAAAGAGGAATTTGAAAATGTGATGAAATTTTGCCTTTATTCCAGTGAGGTTATTGTGATCGCAATGGGATTTAATCTAGCTATTTGCCATGTGTGGTTTTACCTAACCCAGATTAATTAATTGATTCATTAATTGAATTATGATTATCTTCTGAATATAATCTCAAGGGAGCAGTAGAAAGGTAAAATATAGATGATTTCATTGAAAAAAGCAAGGTTAGAATGTTCTGTGGATAAAAATCCAAACTTATTTGGAACTTTCTCCTATGTGTATATAATGTGTGTTTGATGTTTGTGTGTTTGTGTGTGTATGTGTGTATTTGTGTGTGTGTGTATGTATAGATAATTTGATGTATGTGCAAGTCATAGCAATTTCTAACCAATGAGACATCCCAATGAAAACATCCTTTTCAAGTCCCAGCAGTCTTTTTGTCTCACTGTATCATCTCTTCTGTGATGGGGGAAGAGTTTTTATTCCTCCCCTACATTTCATAGTACTATTCAAATGCCCCTCATGTGACCCATTTATAATTCTCTTCAAATAATGCATCCAAAATAGATATACTTATTTAGTGCCACACAACTAGCATAGGTATGCATCTTAAACAAGTGTAGGGTATAAATTGGGTAAATAAAGAAATAAACTATTCACAGTGCATTAACATGCATATAATTCACAGATCTTGAGAAGTGACAGGAGACTTCATTTACTGTCTCTGTGTGGTTGGCGAATTTCCAGTATCCAACATATAGCTCCATTACTGAGATGATTATTGTACAAGATAGATACATCATTGTTCCAGGAAAGCAAAAATGACTGCAGACAACTCCACTGAGAACAAAGCCAATGACTGGAGCAATGAGAAACAGACTGACTCCTTGGAATTCTTCTCCAGACAAGGAGAGGAACTGCCCACAAGTGCTTCTTACAGTGGCTCCCTGGAAGGAGATTTAACAGAGAGAGCAATCTCTGTTGGGTTTTAGAGTCTTAGGAGCTGGGAGATCATTATCTTGGCCCAAGCTGCAATTTGGCATCTTTAAAAGGATACTGAGTTTGCATACTTATTTTTAAAATCATTTCTGGAAATTGCTTGTTAATGGTTTTAAGGATAGTAAGAACCTTCAGAAAGGTAAGTTTCATTATAGTGGTTGAGTTCCTTTCAATCCTTGGTGAAATAGGTTTTTTGCAACTTTAAGGATTTCAACAATTCTGAATTTGGAATAATCAAAGGGAGATTAGAATGTTGGTTAGGGGAAGATGTAAATGGCAGGTGGATTTGAAGTAAGATTTTGAAATTAATTAACCTTCATGTAAGTTGTTTAAAATACTATAAAATATATGAAGATTTTGAAATTAAGTGTAAGAAATCTTCCTGTGGGAAAATGTTAGTGTTTAGAAAAAAAAAGATAACATAATATTGTGAAGGTTGGACACTAGAGAGAACCAAAAATAAATAAAGACTATAATTAAAGAAGAAAAGATTTACTAATACACAATGGAGCAAAATACTCTCACTTGTGAAGAATTCAAGGATATTTGCAAACAAAGGTTTGCACTCAAAGGTTAACTTTATAGTTTTAATATAAAGAGTATTATAAAATTTTATTTAAAAGAGGTGGTAGAAGAAGATAAGATTGAGACTGTGACTGTTCTCAGCGTGGATTAAAAAATGACAGTTACAAGAATGAAATGGAAAAAAGATGCTACATTGGATTTACAAATGAAATTGGATAACATCTTAATAATTAAAAGGGACATACAAAGAAAAAGCCAGAAGAGTGACTTGGATAATTTTCCTTTTTTTTATTTATAAAAGGACAGGTTAAACTGATGAAGGAGTTCTTAAGAAAAGACAAAGAGAAAAATGAAGAGAAATAAATTTTGTATTTGGTTTTTTTTAATCTTTATACCTCTAGATGTTAATGGCCACATGATAAAAAACAAGATAGACAGAGACATTACTCTTCTCGGGGGCTTCCAAGATGACTCACAGAAGCAGGTTAAAAAGCAAGCATAGCATAATATATAGTATAATATATTTGAAAAAACCCAGAGGAAGGAGTAGATTGCTTTTGGCAGAAAAATGTGTTTAGAATTTTGTAATTTCAGAATGTACTTGGGATCTGAATGCTTGATATTGAGTCATTCAGTGAGTTATAAAATAATTGGATTGAACAAATAAAGAACATATCATGGATCATATCTTACGGTACCCTTTCACTTGTAAAATCACAGAATGTAAGGTTTGGAAGGGATTTTTGAATTTCCCTAAATCGACCTCCCTCCCGGTGAAAGAAACAATTACTATAAAAGTCCATGCAAAAATCTGAGGATATAGTAACATATTAACTTTGGTTATTGACCAGCATAAAATAGCATTCAAGAAAAATTTTTTATACTATAATAAATTACTCACTAATTCTCAAAGTGTAATTGATTTTGATTCCAAAAACCATTAAAATTATTAGATAAAATTATAAAGATGAAAGTGAGTAAAAAGAGTTATATGATTTGGGATAAACCTTGGGGTAATAATAAAAGAAGAATAAAAATAACTAATGTGAAATGTTAAATCACTTTATCTACAGGTGAACATCTAATATTATGGTTAGAAGTGTAAGAAATATAATAGTGTCGTGTAAAGTAAAAGAGAATATAAAAAGGAATGACAAAAGCATTAAAATGTCTCTAACTGCTTTGGTTAGGTGAATTATATTGATCTGTCCTGGATTGTAGGCAACATAATAAGCACCTAAATGACATCATTAGCTATCATTGACTATTGCTGGGCAGAGTGCTCTGGATAAAGAGGGATAATTAGCTGAAGATGAATATCACTGTAAAATTTGTAAAAAAGGGTTATGATAGCTATTAAATCCTAAAGGCAAGATGAAAAAATAGAGTTGGAAAAGTTGAAGTGAGGGAAGTTCAGGGAACCTCAGGGTGCACACTATTCTGTAATATGAAGAAAATGTCTCCTTTCTTACTTCTCCATTCCCACTTCCTGAGGAGCAGAATATGGGGTGTCACTTTGTGATTTGCATATACAGGATGGGCAGTTTCTGCTCAGCTTCTACTCAACCTCGATCCCCAAACTAATCGGAATGAAGCTATATTGAGTTTTATACAGGGTATAACCAACACTTTGAAAGGGCTGAGTAACAAATAGGCAGGCAATGCATTTAGTACAACAGTGTGTTATTCTGGTAAAATGGACATCTAATGGCTCTTATTCATCAGCAGTTGTGTTACCAACTTCTGCATTAGCTGAAATTTTCAAGAGGACTTCAAAGGCAACTCTGCATATTGCAATAACTGATTCTAGAAGAAGAGGTTACCCAATATCCAGACAAGCTGAAGTTATGAATTCAGGAGAATCCTCAAATGGCAGATTGGTTTTTTCATGGAGATGAAACACAGTCTACGCTCACACTGAAACTGATAATGAACAGATGAGTTTTTTAAAAATAATAATAACTTTTTAGTGCCCTTGATTTTAAAATATTGTGAAATTGTCTGGATTTTGGTTGTGTTTTAGTTCATGCCATCTCCTGGGCATCTGTGATAATACAACTGAAATCATGGGTTAAGCACTGGGTTTGGTCAGGTGGGAATTGAACTCGATAAGAACCATTGTATAAACATACCTCAGATACCTTCCAAATTGGCTGCCAATGCATTTAGCGCAACAGTGTGTTATTCTGGTAAAATGGACATCTAATAGCTCTAAAATGGCATCTAATGACCAAGAAATTGGTCAAGTATCCATTATCTCAGAAAAGTAGGAGGCAGAGATGTTGAAGTCAAACTTTGGAGCATAGAGTTGATATTCATAAAGACTCTGATTCCTTCTAGCTTCAGTGGGCAACCTGCTGTGTTTAAGATTTGGTGAAATAGGTATTCGTAAGTAACAGTAATTTCACCAAAGCATGACGAAATAAAACATAACTGGATATTATATGTGAACCACACCAGAATAGTCCTAATCATTCCAATTCAATTCAAATGATAAAAGTCCCATTAAATTTAATGGAATTTTCCCCTGTCAATGAGGACGTGATTGCTTTTCTAATCTTCTCTGTCTCATTAATTTATGGTAGCTTTTCCCTCCTTTAAATGAATCTCTTACCAAGAAATTAGTTGGCGTAATATTGTTTGTGCGAGAAGGCATTCTTCCATCATTGTTCAAAACATACTGATTCCTGAAGTTTTATTTATCTTTAGCATTTGAAATTCTGTGTGGGTAATCTTGTTAACTTGTCTTCATTAGATCTCAGTGTAATTAAAGTGCTTATAAAACCTTCACTGGAATAATTACGTCTTGGAGAAAAAAATCCACAATAAATATGAATAAAACTTCAACTAAGCATTTTTACAAAGATGTCATTTGGGCAATTAGTGTAACCGTAGAGAATGCTACAAAGCTTTTAAAACATTTTGTTTCCTTTAAATTATATTGAAAACAGAGGATAAAAAAGATATTGTTACCCAGATTAAAAACAAGCAAAAACAGGCTTTATGTTGAAAAGTGAATGTTGTCTAAACAACAATAATAACACTACTGACATGGGCAACATCATGCCCACACACTTTTACCTTTCTTGGTGACTTCAATTTACCTCACATTAACTGGACCCTAAACAAATGTAAAACTGAACCCATACATGCAACCT
>BHFT01041728.1:0-23704 GCA_004320025.1 Laticauda laticaudata | reverse complement strand
ATAGCCCCCAAATCCAGCTGGATCAGGGGAACTCCAGAGGCGTGCGCAGCAGGAACCGCGCACGATCGCGGATTCCTGCTGCCGCCAAAGCCTTGCAAACTGGACGAGTTGCACCTGTTTTTACAAATGTGTTGGCCATAGTTATATGAATCGCTGCAGTTATTAAGTCAATCATGCGGTCATTCAGCAAACCAATTTCCCACATTGAGTTTGCTTGTTGGGAAGGTTGCAAATGGTATTCACATACAACTGTAGCTGCTGTAAAATATGTGGTTGCCAAGCACCCAAATTTTGATCATGCATCACTGGTTATACAAGTGAGGACCAGACTTAAGTCAATTTTTTTTCAATGTTGTTATAACTTTTAACAATCGCTAGACAAAGGGTTGAAAGTTGAAAACTTCTTGTTAGTAGTCAATGTATTGCAGATTTTCACACGTCAAGGTTTGTTTAAACATAATTTTCTTACAGGTAGCTCATGATTTAAAGGCAGAAATAGAAATTTTATCAGCATATATTGACAATTTGGAAGGCAGTGTTTTATGGGTTTTTAAATTATTATTTCTTTTTTGTTTGCTTTTGCCCAGCTTTGGTCTCATCCAAAATCAATAAAGGAAACCTTTTAAAATGACAGTTAAGGCAGCAACTCTCTTTGTTATGTCTCCATGCACCTCAGATACAACAAGATTGGAACACAGCATTCTCTGTACCCGCTGATAAAAGATCTGAATATCAATAAAGGCTTCAAAAGAGCAAATTTAATGCCTATATTCTTGCTTTTATTTTTCTTTAAAAAAGAAAATCACTAGGCAAGAGATGCCTCAAAAAAGCACCAGAACAATCTAAACAGGATGCAAGCAACAGAAGTAGGATCTGGGAAACGTATTTATTTTACTTATTGAAAACATTTATATAGGTGTCCAACTTATATCAAAGTCTGGGCAGCTGTCAATAAGCAATTGAAGCAATATCAATAATAAAACAGCACAATACATAAATATATTAAAACCATACACATTAAAGACCTGGTATCAAAGACAAATTTCTGATATAGTCCCTCATAAAGTCTTCTCAAAAACTGACGTTCTAGACTGGCCAGTGTTTCTAAACCACGGCAACTTTAAAATAGGTGGACTTCAATTCCCAGAATTCCTCAGCCAACCATAGAGTTGCAGTCTTAGAATCCCAGCAGTGTCTGTTTTTTGATCAAGCTTACCTTAAAAGACTGACATCAATCATCCTTTGCGCATAATTACACTGAAAGTATTATTCAGCAAAGAAGCTAGTTCACACATTCAGCTGCTAACAACTTATTGGTGCTAACAAGTTATAGTTATAAGTGCTAACTCTGTTTATAGGTGGGTAGGAGATGATGCAAGGTTTGACATACCGCCTTGTGGTTAGGAACCATTAAGTTAAGGAAATACAGTGGGCTCATTTTTGATCCAAGGGTATTCTTCTGAATCAGGTTCAAAACAGGCCCAGCATGTTCTCTACCAGAGGAGAAAACAGGACATTTTATTTTTATTAAATTGATATGCTATCCATCTCATTATCAAATGATTCAGGACAGTATGATGAATTCATTGTCCAATTGTTGCAATATTCAAATTTGCGTCCATAATTAAGGGCCTGTCACATAGGCCGACGGATGCAAAACGTATGTAAAAAGGACACAGCGGACAAAAACTGTATCCATCCATTGTTTCTATATATAAAAAATGCCCCGAATTTGATAAACAGAGGCGACAAACACCGGAAAGGACGGACGGGGAGGAGTAGCCAGGATGTCAAGCGGATGCCTCACGGAAAGCCTAGTGGATAGAAGCGGATGGAAGCGGATGGCACATCCGCGGGGCTTCCAGGGGAGCACAGCGAAGGTCGGACGCGCAATGGAAGGAACAGATGCAGAGCGGTATGCGCGAGCGGATGAAGCGGATGCATCACGGACACCTAGTGGATGCAAAGCATTCACTGCGCATGCGGGAGGATGCATTTGCGTCAGCCCGCAGATATAAAAGGATGCAGCTCGCAAGGCAGGTCACCATTCAGAGGAAAGACCTGCTGCAGAACCAGCTCCAGCCAGCAACAACCAATGGGGAAGAAGAGGAAGCCTCTGCATCTGCTGCCAGCCCAGGCAAGAAGGACAGGGCCACCATCCCATCCGCCTGGCCTGACTCTGCTTCTGCTGGGGCTTCTGCTGCTCAGGCTGACTCTTCTGGTGCTGGAGCTTCTGCTGGCGCTGCCCTGGTGTTGGGACTTCTGCCTGGTACTTACTCTGCTGGTACTTGCTCCTGGTGCTTGGGCTTCTGCGTTGCTTACTCTGCTGGCGCTGCTCCTGGTGCTGGGTTCTGCTGGTGCTTACTCTGCTTGGTGCTGTTCCTGGTCCTGCTGGTCCTGTTGGTCCTGCTGGTTCTGCTGGTCTGCTGGCTCCTGGTCCTGCTGGTGCTGCTGGTGCTGGCTGTTCTGCTGTCTTTGCTCTGGTCCTGCTGGTGCTGCTGGTGCTTATCTCTGCTGCTGCTGATCCTGGTCCTGCTGGTCCTGCTGTGCTCCTGGTGCTGCTGGTCCTGCTGGTGCTGCTGGGTCCTCGCCTTTTGCTGCTACTGTTGTTGTGTTGCTGGTGTGGTGGTGGTGGTGGTGGTGTGGTTGAGCAGCCCCTAGAACCTCGAAGCCCCCTGATGAGGGCCCAGATGGGCCCTCCAGAGGAGGAAGAGGCATACGCGTGAATGGGAGAGGAGGCAATACTCCATCGAAGAGGACAACACAGCTCTATCGAAGACACCAAAAGGAAGCAGGCTGCTTGGAGAGAGATGGCGAGACCCTGGGCTACACTTGGAGTCCTCCTCGGCTGGTGGAAGCACATGCCAACATCTGTACAGGAAGCTGCACTTCAAGAAAATCTGGCCAGGACTCAAGCACAGACCGAGAGACCTATGTGATGGCCAAGTGCAGCTTCTTTGAGGGTGAGATCTGCACCAAGGAGAGCCACCCCTATGACAACCTCTCTTCCCAAGGCACCGCAGAGAGCCAGTCCTCTTCTGGCAGAGTCAGCTCTGTGTCCAAGGCAGGTATCTGTGGAGCGTCCCACGACAGAGACCCCCCAAAAGCTGCAACTCCCATGGCGGAGCGCGTGGAGGACCTCCTGACGCATGGGAGCGAAGGAGAGTACACTTCCACCAGAAGCCAACCCACATCCATCCCCACATCCACCTCCCACAGAAAGCAGACCGAGAGCCAGACCGGAGGGGCAGAGCCACAACTGTCCTGCTGGAGATCAAGGACACCATCAAAAGCAGCGTAGAATCTCCTTCTCAGCTGGTAACACAGCTGACATACCATCCTCAAACCGCAAAGCCCTTCCTACCTACGTCAACCAGACCTCATGGACATGTCCAAATCACAAGTACCAGGTGATCAAGGACACGGATCACCGGTCTTCTTCACAACCTCCAGACCAGCTGAACCTGCTCCCACCCAGTCCAGGTCTGCTCCTCCACCCAGGTGATGTCACTGCCTCCCAACGGCTTTCCACAGGCCCTCACCTACCAAGGCTATGGCTACCAGGAGCTACAGCAGCACAGGCAGCCCTTCCCAGTCCAGGCAACAGGTAATCCTCGAACGCCAACAGGTGCCAAACCGATGCCACTGATGCCACTGATGCCACCGATGCCACCTGATGCCACGATGCCACCCAGCCACAGATGCCACCCACGCCTCACCTATCGCTCACCTGCAGACCCAGACATCCCCAACCACTCCTCCTTCCTCCACCCCACAGCCAAGCCCGGCCTCAGAACATCTGTCATCGTCCTTGGGACTGACACCCCATGTCCTGGAGAAGGGCTTCTCAACATCACAGGATTGACCAGCTCTCTGAGAGCTTCCTCCACCACACCATCCCGTGTTGTCCTCTTGCGGGCCCAGGCACCCAATGGCGCCTCAGACCAGCACTCCAGCAGCAGCCCCACCTCCACAGCACCTGGACCCTTACCCCTGAGACTATGGGCATGCCTCAGAGTGGACTGAGAAGAGTGCCAGAGACTGGTTGCCTAACTGATGACTTAATCTTTGGCTTGTGGACACTTACTGGGTCATTTTCTTTTACAGTTTGTTATTAATAAAGATTATCTTTGCTTCACACACGTTACTCCACTTCTTTTAGTCCCAATAAAGTCTTGGTGGAAACTTCTTAGAAAGGGTTTAAGCCCTTTGCATCCTTGCGGGTGGGTAAAGATAGCAGTGGGATGGGCAGAGGATACCTTTGGGGATGGGTAATAGCTGTGGGATGGGGCAGGGATACTGTGTGGATGGGTAATAGCTGTGGGATGGGCAGGGATACCTTTGGATGGTGTAATAACTGCGGGAGGGGTTAGGATGCTGTGGGATGGGTAAATAGCTGTGGGATAAGATAAAATCTCCAGTGCAAGCATAGTGGGACTGTTGAGTGGGCACCCTCTCAGTTGCCACACCTATGGCCCTTTATTATCAACATAACAATGTAAATCATTGACCGACAACATTTTCAACATAAACACAACACTCTTTATTAAATGCCCTGTTCATTGTAGGGCCACTCAACATCCATGGCACAATCTCATCAGTGTGATAGAAGGCACTGAGGTAAGCATAGTCCATATATATCAGTTCATATTATCATCCTGTCTTGCACATCTACCTCCATGCTGGGACATGCTAGGAGAGGTGCTGTCACCATTGTGATTTAACTCTAGGAGGTTGTGCTGGGTTCTTCCCTGCATGAAGATCTCATTGGGCATGGCACATCCACAGTGTTCTATCAGATTCGCCTTGCCTCCAATTCACCAGCTCCATGTCCCCATTGCCTTTGTTGGTAGGTCCATGAGCCTGTTCTGCAAGACTGGGTAGTCGGGTGCGCATGAGATTGTGCAGGATGACGCAAAGCTTCACGATCCTCCTCATGTGGTTCTGGGCGATGCTGCATGTGCGGTGTGTAAGAATAGTCTGAACCTGTTGGCCCAGGATGCCAAAGGCTCTCACACCACGCATTGCCTGACGCACGCCTTGCCCTGACAGCTTGTAAAGATTCCTCTCTTCATGGGTGAGGAGTCTGGAAGTGTAGGGCTTATGAAGGTAGTTCTGAGGGAGAAGGCGTCATCCCCCACAATGAAGTAGGGCACATCTTGTGTGTCGTTGGGCAGGGGGTCTGGATGTGGGAAGCCCATCTGTGGAGTTGTCTGTTCGATAGTCCAGCCCTCCTTGAGGTACTGGCGTTGTATCCATGGCATCTGAAGATGAGCGTTGGCTGAAGCATCGATGTACATGAACTTGTAGTCGCATCGACCATGGTGAAGAGATTGATGCTGAAGAAGCCCTTGTCAGTTTTAATGATACAGTGGACCCTGAGTTGGCTGGAGCTTTGCAGGCCACGTGCTTCCCATCTATGGCTCCAACGTGTGGGGGAAGTTCCACTTCTGATACCACTGCTCTGCAACTTTCTTCCAGCCTTCTTCAGTGGAGGGGCACTGGAGGAGATCCTCCAGTATTCTTTCGATGATGGCCTGCACCACTTCTCTGACCACAATGCTGATGGTGTGTGTGGCAGACCCTCAGCCGTACTGCATGCTCTGTACATGGTCTGAAGCAGGTGGCGCAGAGTCAGTGCCACCTTGAGCCAGGTTCACAGGCTGGCCCGGAAGTTGGTGCTCTGCTTGGTCAACCTGGGTCTCAGCCGCTCCACAACTTCATCAAACATGGCTGGTGGATCCTCATGAAGTTTCTGGAATGCACGTTCCTCAGCTCCACATCAGCTGGTTATACAGTCCGTACACTGCTCTTCTCGGATCCATCTTCGACCAGAGACACTTCTTGGACGCCTCCTTTTCTTCGGTAGAACGTTGAAAGAGCCTGTATATGGCTTCGCACTGTTGTAGAACGATGGGTGGCTACCAAAAGGAGTGTGTGATGATCCATGGTGGAGATACTGGATGCTGTGAAGAGCAAGAGCCAGATGAAGGCTGCAGAGGTCTGCACAGCAGGGCTGCTGGACTGAAAGTGAGATCCAGGTGAGTTCCTCCCCTTTTAAAAAGGAAATATAGGTTTTCCGCTAGGAAAACTTCTGCATCCTCCAGACATCCTAAATATCCGAGATACATTCCCTATGTGAACGTTTTTTCCATTTTAATGCTTTGTATGCGAGCTGCATCCGCTTTCATCCTTTCTCCGTCCATGCTACTAACGCTGCATGTCCGTTCCGCATCCGTTTCGCTTTCCTCCCTATGTCCGTTTTCCGCTGGAGCGGATGTGAGTTGCGCGGATGTGCAGCAGATATCTAGCGGATAAGCGGACACGTAATGGAGGACAACGGATGTAAAACGGATGTTCCCCGTATGCATAACAGATGTCTAACGGATGCGTTGGATACATTTTTATTTTCCGCTCAAAAAGTTTTGTGCAGCTCAAAACTTTTTGAGCGGATGAAATGTCAATAGACAGATGCTGGACGGAGAGAGAGGATGAAAAATGGACACAGTGAGTATAGAACAGAAGCATCACGTTAACCAACAGATGGCAAGTGTTTCTCTCTATTTTACATCCTCTTTCCATCCGTTGGTGCTGTGTGACAGGGGCTTAAGTACATAATGGTACAGGTCAATGGGGGTATTCATCCAGTTCTGGAGAACTGGTAGAGGAAATTTTGAGTAGTTCAGAGAACCGGCAAATACCACCTCGGACTGGCCTTGCCCCCATCTCTTCTCTGCCTCCCATTGAGTCCCAGCTGATTGGCTGGGTCTTCTTTGATTGCCTTGCACAGGAGAACAGAGCTGGAAAGCATGTTAGTGGGGTGAGGAGGGAAGGGGGATTTTGCAGTATCCTTCCCTTGGAGTGGGTTGGAAATGGGGATTTTACAGTATCCTTTCCCTCCCGTGTTCACCAAGCCATGCCCACCAAGACACACCATATCCACAAGCCACGCCCACAGAACCAGTAGTAAAAATAAATTGAATACTATACAGGTAGACCTCAACTTACGACTATAATTATAAGTTGAGACACCCACAAGACTAGAAATAATTTTCCCACCTTTTTCTCAGTGATTGTAATGCTGGAAACTGACAAAAAATCATGAACCATGGTTATGTGACTGTGGAATGCCGTGATGAGTCATAAACTTAACCTTTCTGATATGGGATCATGTGATTGGTGTTTGTGTGTGTATTGGGGGGGGAAGGAACATGATAATTTATGATGGCCATTTATGATGGCTTTATGAGGTATAAACCACCCATTCTGTGGCCTTGTAACTTCACATGGTCATAAAATAGCCAGTCATTAAGTGAGAGCTATCTGTTTTCTCTGCCCAATGGTGTTCTTGTATATGTATGTTTATTTCTTGCATTATTGGTGTGAAGGCTACCAGTACAGGTATCTTATGAACATTTCCAACAATAGGATAAACTAAGACTCACAAGCTTTTAGTCTAAAGAAGAAGCTGCTGATATATTTTTCTGTTTGGGAAGGCCAAATACTAAGAATTAGTCCAGAACTGGAAAACTGGTCCAAAGTTTCTCAGCCAGTTTTCATGCCTAAAGCAAGATTAGAACTCACTTTCTCCTAGTGATTGACGCAAAGTCACCCAGCAAGCTTTCATGCCTAAGGTGGAATAAGAATCCGTCATCTCCAGGTGATTGGCCTGAAGAACTCCAGCTGACTTTCATGCCTAAGGTGGAACTAGAACTCACTGTCCCCTAGTGATTGACATAAAGTCACCCAGCCAGCTTTCATGACTAAGGTAGGACTGGAACTCATGGTCTCCTGGTGAGTCATCTAACTGGCCTAAGGCAGAACTAAAATTCATCTCCTGATGATTGGCCCAAAGTCACCCAGCCAGCTTTCATGCCTAAGTCAGAGTAAGAATTCCCAGTCTCCTGATCTTTAGCCTAATACCTTAACCCAAGGGTCCTCAAACTTGGCAACTTTAAGACTTGTGGACCAACTCCCAAAATTCTCCAGCATAGAGGGCAAAGTGTGCACGTGTGTAAAGCATGCCCACCAAGCCATGCCCACCAAACCAGTGGTAGACAATTTTGAAACACACCACTGCACAGCACACAGTTGTAGCTCATGC
This sequence comes from Laticauda laticaudata, assembly GCA_004320025.1. NCBI lineage: Eukaryota > Metazoa > Chordata > Lepidosauria > Squamata > Elapidae > Laticauda > Laticauda laticaudata. The sequence goes on along the minus strand of BHFT01041728.1, from coordinate 15,600 downwards.
TTTCACATTCTTGAAAACCTATCCTAAATTCTCCTATCATATGCTAAGCAAAATCAAAGCAAGGTTAATTTGGGCTGCATTCTCATACTTCCTTCTGTCTCCGGACTGTGTGATCCCTTTTTTCAAATCCCTCTTTAATAACTCTGAAACTTTCCTCCAAGCCAACTCTGAATTTATTTATACTGTGGAGTGATTTGTCATTTACCCCAGGCTGGTGAGATCCAGTATTCTCATCATTTGGCATGAAAACCATCCCTTGATCATAGGCATCCAAGAGAACTTGTCACGATGTTGTGCATGCTGGTACCTCATTGCACAAATGTTGTAAATATTGTTATTTGCATCACTGATGCCAGGACCCTATTGATGCCACTGGCTGATGACATCATGATGTAGTGATGTCACCTGCCCTCCAGAAGTCACCTGCCATCAGAATGACTGATGTCATTCTCACCAGGAAGTTAGGTGAGATGGTTGTAGGTTATAAATCAATGTCTTGATTTGCAGCATAGTATATTTGATTTATAATTTACTAGCTTGATACTCATGCTTCACTATGAAACTATGTGCTCAGGCTTAATTTTGGAGGAGGAAAATAAGGGGAAAAATTCTGCCTCTGCCTACCAGTATCCATTAGTAATAATCTGGCTAGCATCCTGTCAGTGTGTGGGAGAGTTTAGGGCTGTTTGGAAACTGAAACAGTATTTGCTGTGTGAGCAAGTAGGAGACAGCAAGGAGCCTGGGCGTGGACTTAACTCAACTGTCCTGTACTAAATATTTACAGATCCCTCACATTCTGAACACAAACTGTTTCAACTCCTTCCCTCAAAACAACGCTATAGAGCACTGCATATCAGAACAACTAGATACAAGGACTCTTTTCCCCCTGAATGCCATCACTCTGCTAAACAAATAATTCCCTCAAAATTGTCCAACTATTTACAAAGTCTACACCACTGTTAATCTTCTCATCACTCCTTATCACCATCCCCTCTCACTTGTGACTGTATGACTGTAACTTTGTCACTTATATCCTTACGATTTATATTGACTGTTTCCGAGGATGATTTGATTGCTTATTGTACCCTATGACTAACATTAAGTGTCATATCTTATGATTCTCAACTCTCAACGAATGTATCTTTTCTTTTACATACAATGGTCAATTTTCACCAAGACAAATCCCTTGTGTGTCCAATCACACTTGGCCAATAAAGAATTCTATTCTAAAGCTGTTTGGTGCTGTGAAACTGAAACTGAAACTCCTCTCCTCTGCTTGTGTTTTGCATTTGGAATAGATTTCTTTTCAGGTGGGGAGAGGGAGTAGAATTCCTTAGCATTAGAGCATGTTAAAAATAATATAGGAAATATAAGGCTCTGGTGGTCATTTCAAAAAATCCTTTCTTAGTGAGTGCCTAGAAGCCAAGAGAAACATACGTGCCAAATTTCAAATTTGTAGGCTTTACAGTTCTGGAAATTTTGTGAGGATGCATGAGGGGTATTTCGCTTTTATAAAGAGAGATTATTTAATCATTTCTTCTTCAGATGTTGCTCTATCCTTTAATTTTTGTTAGCTTCTCTTAGTGGGTAGCATATAAACTAATTTAATCCATTGATTCATCCCAGGTATTCAACTTGTCAACCAGGCCTGCTTCACACAACCGCTAATGGTCCACATATATTGGGAGAATGAATGAGTTCTGATCCTGGTTACAGTTAAAGAGCCAGAAGTATGGCAGGTATTTAGCCCATCTTCACTTCCTAATAGAGTTCTGATTAAAACTCACTTGCTATTAATTGATGAGTGTGGAATCTCAGTCTAACTTCATCATATAGTACATTCAAGCTGAGGTATCCCAGTGTTGGTGAAAAAGATCCTGAACATCTTTATGTGCTTCACATGAATGTACAGATGGCTCCCAATTTACAACCATTCATTTAGTGACTGTTCAAAGTTACAACAGAACTGGGAAAAGTGGCTTAAGATCAGGGATGGGATTCAACCAGTATAACAATTGGCTCGGTGATTGCGCGCTTTGCAAATGCTCCGCATGCACTCTCCATTTTAAAAAAGGCAAGCCCATACTTATCTTCCACTGCAGCCTCTGTGAAGAAAACAGCTGAGGCGTGGCAGACTGCTTTGCTATGTGAATCAGCTGGGCTCTAAACAAAGGAAGTAAAGCACAGGAGAGAGCAGGGGTGGGTGGACAGGCATCCCCACTTCCTCGTCACAGTGAACCGGTTCAGAGTGAGTTAAACATGGGAACAAGGGGTTCAACTGAATCAGTCCAAACCATTAGAATCCCACCCCTGCTTATGACCATTGCAGCCTCCCCATGGTCATGTGATCAAAATTTGGATGGTTGGTAACTGTTCATGTTTATGACGGTTGCACTGTCCTGCGGTCATATGATCAGTTGTTGTGACTATCGGGCTTCAACAACGCTTCTGATGGAATGAAGCCCCGCACATCATCATGGTTGGGGGAGAGTTGCCTACCTTGACAGTCCCGAATTGATGACAGCTGACGAAGCCAGGCACAACCTCCTCTCCCTACTTCAGTACGACCGGCTGGGAAACTGCCTTGTCAGCTATTCGGCGTTTCACGACTCTCTGAGCACAACGCCCCTCCCTCTTCTCAGCATGACCAGATGGGAAACATTTCGAGATACAGTGTCGGCTGGTCAGCATTTCATATAGGGGATATCGGGTGGATTGGGGTGGAAGGACACCCGGGGAGGGGCAGGTGTTATCTGGGGATTTGCACCATGGTTAGAATTAGAGTTGGGTGGTGGTGCGCGAGATTGCTGTAGATGGATGTTGAGTGCTTGCTAGGAGTGGATGTTAGCTAATTATTTGAGGTGGACGAGGATTATAAAAAGTGCTGAGAGGCAGACGCTCTCAGCGCTGACTTTACTCGGACTTCCCATTTGTTGCTGCTGTTGGAGGAAGCCAAAATAAACACACATTGCTACATGAAGACTTTGAGTAAAGTGTTTTATTGAACCAGTTTCAGTGACCTCCCGTAGGAGCTGACAGTGACCTTCTGAAAACAAAGTCAACAAGGAAGCCAGTTAATAACATAGTAACACCATGTTAGCTAAACTTAACAAAGGCATTGATTCGGTTAATAACTGAGGAAAGCAAGGTCATAAAATGGGGCAAAACTCGCTTAACTATCTCATTTAGCAACATAAATTTTGGACCCAATTATGGTCATAAGAGCCATGATGGCTCAGTGGTTGGAATGCCATATTGCAGGTTAATTCTGCCGACTGCCAGCAATTCGATCCTGACCGGCTCAAGGTTGTCTCAACCTTCCAGCCTTCTGAAGTTGGTAAAATGAGGACCCAGATTGTTGGGGGGACACAGGCTGATTCTGTAAAACTGCTTAGAGAGGGCTGTAAAGCACTGTGAAGTGGTATATAAGTCCAAGTACTATTGCTATAAGTCGAGGACTACCTGTAAAAGAATGTCGGGCTTCAATTGTGTGCTCATGATTGCAGTATTGACTTGTTTGCCCCTCCCATCAGTGACAGAAACAGTCCAGAAGCTACTCCAAGTAGGTCCTCTTTGGTCTGAATAGCCTTTGTAGCTCTCTTTAAAAGTTGTCCAAATGGCAAGGCATCTTTTCTTTGCCTTCTCAAAGCACCTCCGTGAATTTGGGGGACAGTCAATTAACCAGAATATTAATTATCTGTATATGTACCCTTCCTTGGGGCTTGAAAAGAAGCAAATTACTTGAAGAACTAATTGAGGTGATGTAATCTTAACCCCAAACAATGCTTCCTTTCCAATGATAAGATGACATAACTGAAGTCTCTCTTTCATTAATATTAACGGGCTGAAACTAAACCCTTGCAAGACCAAATGGTTCTGGGTTTGGGGTCCATTGGCTCAGGGAGAATTGCCACTTTTGGTCTTGGAATGGGTGGCACTATCCCAAACAGACCCTATGCATGATCTAGGGGTTTTCCTGGACTCACAACGCCTGCTCAAAGAGCAGGTGGAGGTCATGGGCAGGAGGGCCTTTACGCAACTGCAAGTTGTGCACCAGTTACCCTTTTCCTGGACCAATGGTCCCTACTCACAGTCACTCATGCCTTGGTAACTTCCCATCTTGATTATTGCAATGTGCTCTACATGGGGCTGCCCTCGAAGAAGATCCGGAAGCTCCAGTTGGTGCAAAATGCAGCAGCCCACATGATTTTGTGCAGACCCCAGTGTGCACATGTTTCACCTCTGCTGCAGGAGCTGCATTGGTTGCTGATTTGCTTCTGGGTACAATTCAAGATGCTTTAAAGCCTTTCCTGGCTTGGGTTATCTGAGGGAATGTCTCTTGCCAATCACAACTACCCGACCCATTAGAGGGGAAGGCAGGGAATGTTGTGAGTCCCATCCTTGAGGGAGATACACCTGGTGGAACCCAAAAGAAGAGCCTTCTCTGTGGTGGCTCCCTCTCTCTGGAACATCATCCCCCCAGAGATTAGAATGGCCCCCTCACTAATACTCTTCCAGAAGGCACTGAAGACCTGGTTCTGCCAGTGGGCCTGGGGAACCCAGAGTGGGATGGAGCCAGGGGTGGCATTCAAATTTTTTCCCCCAAAATTTTATTGATTTTTTTAAAAACAAACATATACAAACAAAACACATAACATAAAAATAAAAAACAGCTTGACCCCGGGTTACATCTCTTTGTACAGACATAAATTCAAATTCATGTTCACTTTTATATACTATTCCATATCTTATTTCCAACATTTTCTGTATAGCTTCTCCCCTCTTTTCACTCTCTTAATCTTATTTTATTTATTTCATCTCAATTAAATCATTATAGTTATTATCCTTTGTCTGTCCTGTTTCAGCTGTCTATTATCTTTCTCATTAACACAAAATTTCTCCTGTAATAACTGGTTGAATATGGCGCCTTTATATCTTCCCCCTCAATTTAACCACTTAAAATAATACATAACTTTCATTCAGATCTGCTTAGTACATTCTGAAGTGACACACTATATTTATTTAAAAAAGAAAAAAATGTAAATATAAATATAATTAAAATAACAATCCATACCAATTGAATTCTATCGTTAAAATTAATATTCATTTTAATCTTAAACATTTTATACATTCCTTTTCAAATAAATATCATACTTCTATGGGAACACTTATAAATTTTGCATCGTTACTCCCCCCCCCATTTCACTTATATTTTAAGACATTGTGTCATTAAAATGTTCCCATTCCTTCTTAAATAAATTCTCTCATATTTCATTTTATTTATTTTGTTCAAAAAAGAAGAGATTTTCACTAAATTACATTGAATATTTATCCATTTTATAGTCATATGTTGTTCCAAATTTCTAACATTATTTCTCATACATATACAATAATACAGGTCTTATGTACTTTTGCAGAATCTCTTCATTTCCCTCTTCTATATTCCTCTTTTCTATTGTTGTAGTATTCATTTAAATCTTAAACATTTTATACATTCCTTTTCAAATAAGTATCATCTCTTCTATGGGAACACTTTATAATTTTTGCGTAGTTACTTCCCCTCCGTTTCACTTATATTTTAAGACATTATGTACTTAAAATGTTCCCATTCCTTCTTAATTCAGTTCTCTTATATTTCATTTCATTTATTTTGTTCAAAAAGAAAAGATTTTCATTAAATTACATTGAATATTTTATCCCATTTTATAGTCATATGTTGTTTCAAATTTTCTAATATTATTCTAATACAAATACAACAATACAATCTTATGTACTTTTGCAGAATCTCTTTTTTCAGTTATATTTTTATCATTATCTTTAAATAAGTCCTGTTTCTTTACATTTGTTTTCAAAACCTTTGTAGCTTCTCTTCCTTTCTTCCTCCCTTCTTCTCCACTCTTACCCTTTTTACACCCTTGTCTCTTCATCTTCATTTCCCTCTCTGTATTCCTTTTTCTGTTGCTTTCTAACATTATATCTACTTTTCACCTTATTTTTTTCCCTTTTCGGTTGTTTTTAGGTCTTAAATTCTCCATTCTCTTTCCCCTCTTTCCCCTTTCTTCCCCAGTGAAGTTACTTGTTCATTAAAGATGGCTTCTTCTTTGTCCCAATTTTTCTTGTTCTTGTAGTTTCTGATAGTAGAAATCGCCATTTCTAAAAAAATGAAAAACCGAGCCAAAAGAGCCCTTCCCTTCTGTTCTCTTCTTTATATTTATTAAATTCATTTTCAAGTCATCCACCAGTGATGCATTGTAGAAAATTTTTAAACAATCACTCAAATGTCTTTAATCCTTCAATATAGTTTCCCAGAGATCCCAAATTCACTAATTAGTCCAAATACACACAAGCTGTTTTTGTTTTACACTTCATTCTTTTTTCACTTTCTCTTCCTGGGGTTGCCAGTTCAGTTTTACAAAGTTCCAATTAAATGTATCTTTTTGGAATTCTTGCTTACAATTTAGTTTTAAATCTTTTAGATTCCAAGCAGTCTCCTCCAGCCAAATTCTGTACTCTTATTCTTTTCCTCTTCCCTTCCCACTTTACAGCAAAGAAAAAAAAGTTTTTTTTCAGTTGATCATGAAATCTCATTATTGTTCCCTTGACTTTAATATTGCAGGTATAATTACCTGCTGTGCCAAAAGCATGTTTTTCCTATTTCCTTCATTCAATCTGCTGTCACCGTTTAAGGAAGGAGAGTGAGAAAAAGCCAAAACTTTCCCTTTTCACTTTCATTCGGCCTCCTCTAGATCTTTGGGATTATGTATCTTTTTTTTTAAATTTTTAAATTTCCAGGGAAATCTTGAATGTTGCTTCTTATCCTGTCAGCCAAAACTTTTCACCTCTTAGCTTCCTCCTGCACAACTCTTTTCCAGCATGAGTGCTTCTTTTGTGGCAGCCATTTTTCTGACTTGCCGCTCTTACCGCCTTCAGAAAAGGGGAGTTAAGCCAGCGGTTGGGGAGAGGAGATGCGGCTTCTCTCAAACCTTGCTGGGTCTCCCCTATCTTCAGCCACCTTGGAAACTGCTGGCTCAGGGCACTCCCAGAGGCAGCGCAAGCAAAAAAACCGTGCATGATACGGATTTCTGCTGCCGCCGAAGCCCTGCAAAACTGGAAATCCCAGCATTCAAATTTTTAACAACCAGTTCTGTGGACGTGACTTTAGATGGTGGGCATGCTTGGTGGTCAATTGTGGATGCGGTGACATGGCTTGGTGGTTCATGTTATTGGCTGGGCATGCCAACTCAATATCACTCACCATCACCTGGCCTCTCTTCACCTTGCCTTCTCAAAAACTGTGGGGATGCTGCACAATTCATTAATTTTGAAAAAATGGTATTGTCCACTTTTTTCAGTTGCCATTGTAACTTTGAAGGCCACTTCACACATCAAAGTTACCAGCAAAGGAGGGGAAAAAAACTCCAGAGAAGTTCCAGAAAACAGAAGTCTAGTCCTGCCAAAAAATGTAATAAGGGTTAACGAGAAGAAGCAGTTTCTATAAGCCAACACCAAAAATGTTTCCTTCCTGCCTTCCTTATAGGATTAGGCAGTAATTTCTTCTCACAGTCGGTTCTCCGAACTGCTTTAGAAATTTAACAACTGGTTCTAGCAAATAGGTGCAAACTGTTAGAAATCCCATCCCTGGATTGACCCATCAAATGGCTTGTATGATGTGTTGTCATAGGGGCAGGGAGTGAGAGTTGGGGGTAATTTTTTATTTATTTTTTCCAGATTTTGTTCTATTTACTTTATTAATTTATTTGATTCTTTCTGATAGTTTTTATTGTTTTTTATTTTAAATATGGTTTTACATTCTGTTAAGCTGCATTGAGTCACCATGGGCAAATAGGCAGCAATATAAATTCAATAAATAAATAAATATCTGATGACCTGACCTGACTTGGAAGGATGCACTGGTAAATGATGCCTGAACCAGGTTCAGTCAGGCTTTGTGCCCTACCTGTATACTTCTCTCTCAGCCCTCTTGCTATTAATATAATTAGCTTGCTAATATAATTAGCAAGATGGCCTCGGAAGGATTTTGTGTGTCTAAACCTCCATGTAAAGGTGAAGGTTTCACTTCTCCAGGTGTGTCTGATTCTATGGGGTAGTGTTTATCTCTGTTTCTTAATCAAGGGACCCAATGTTGTCCAGAGATGTTTCCTTGATCATGTGGCCAGCATGACTATATGCTGAGGTGCAAGGAATGCCATTACCTTCCCACCAAAGTGGTACCTGTTTATCTACTCATATTTGGGGTAGGTTTATCCATCTTTGGTAAAGGTTTTCCTGTCCAATCATGTCTGATTCTAGGGGGTAATGCTCACCTCCATTTTTTACCTAAGGGAGGCAGCATTGTCTGTAGACACTTGTCTGTAGTTGTGTGGTCGGCATGACTATATGCCAAGATGTGCCAAACACTGTTACTTTCCCACCAAAGTGGTACTTATTTATCTACTCGCATTTTGCATGCTTTCAAACTGCAAGGTTGGCTGGAGTTGGGGCAAGTGACAGGAACTCACCCTTGCATGGCACTCAGGCCTTGAACCCACACTGTCATCTTTCCAGCTGAGCCATCATGGTCCCATACTCTCAATGCTAAAAAGTTGAAAAAAAAGAGATCTTGGTTTCCAAAATTGATGAAAACTTTGAAGCTGGTGAAAGAAGATCCCAGCGACCCATTCGCTTCATATATTTTGTTTAGCTATTGAGAGCCAAACCATGGTTTGTTGAGTAAACCATTATTTATGGATGGGTTTTCACAAGGCTCTGAGCTTTAAACACTGACTTGTAAAAATCACAGGTTCCAACTGAATTCCATAGGATGACTGTGCAAAGCTTTAAGGAGGACTGTTCCTGCATTATCATATTACCTTCAGGTAATTATAGTTGGTGGCATAGTCAGCAAAATGTTTAGATTGGATTTGGCATTTTTAGCCATCTTCCCAAGCACCTGGCAATAGGCAGATGCTGTTGATTAATAATATTAAAGGTTACATTGCAGGATGTAAGCTGTTCCAGGTAAAGCAGCCTTTGCAATTGACTGATGATGATATGGCTAATGCAGATAGTGTTCAAGTAGTGTGCCAAATATTTTGGCACCCCATAGCTTCTATTATATTGATACTATTGTCACTTTCTTTTGCCACAGTCATTCTACTTCTATTTACGTTTTTTTGTGATTTTCTTCAGTTCTTTTTCTTCTCTTCTCCAAGGTACTCTTTCTTTCTTTTCTCCAGGCACTGCAACAACCACTATTCAGACTTTTTTGTCTTTCTTATTGACAATTATTAAGTATGGAGCATTCTGTAGTCGATGCCTGTTGGTTGGAATTTTAAAGTCCCAGAGCATTTTAGCTTCTTCATTTTCTATGACTTTCTCTATTTCATGGTCCCACCAATTCTTATTTGCAGAGAAATGGCATTTCTAGCAGACCTTCCAATGCACCATTGTTGCTACTTTGCCATGCCATTGTTTGTAGTCAGTCTGTGATCTTCTTGCTGCAGCTAACAAGTGGTCCACTGTTTCTTCAACCACTTTGCAGAGACAGAATTTGCCATCTGTGGATTCTTAATTCTGTCTTTTCATTTGTTCTTCTTCTTGTCAGTCAGAATTAGCCCCACTGCCTCTTTCTTCAACTTTCCTGCTCTTAGCCTTTGCCTGGTCTTACTGGTATCTGTTCTGTCTTTTCTTTTTTGTTACATACTGGCCAGGTAATATTTTGTCGTGCCATGTCTCTTTTCTTCATTTGGTCTTTCATGTAGACCAGTTTGATCTCTGAAGTACCCAGTAAGACTTCTTCATTGTCCTTTGGATATTCTTCCAATAGCCTTTTTTCTTTTTCAATTATCAATATGTGGATGAAGGATTTGATTCATTTTCATTATTTAGTGGTCTTCCTAGCCAGGACTTTTTATTCTGTTTGAGTACAGTCTATTATTCCAGCTGTGTATGTAATGGCTGGAATTGCCCATCTGTTAATTATCTTGATGCTATTTCCCCACTGAGTTTGGATTTTAAGATGTTCTTCACTCTCATGAAGTATTCACTTCCAACCTTCCTCTTGATTTCAGAAAGCTTGAAGGATGCCATTATTTGTGGTAATCTACTCCAGACTCTTGATGTTATTTCCATAAAGCATTTTGATTCCTTTAATTCTCACTATTTTTCTTCGGTTGATGGTGAGGGTGGCATAATTATCCAGTCCAGATTCCATTACAGTTATTTTGGCTGTACATATGAATTGTGTTGAGCAGCAATTCTATTTCAAAAGAAGTTTTTCCATACAGTTTCAGATTGTTCATGGATCTGCCCAGTGGATGTTTTTGATATTTGATAGCCTGTCTTGTTCAGTATTGTTGACAAAGGAATCAATGCAATGACAAACAGCAGCAGTGATAGTTAGTCTCCTTGAAAGATTCCTCTCTTGATATTAACCTCTCTCAGTCTATAACCATTGAACAGCAACTTTGTTCTCCATTGTGCCATTGATCTTTGCACAAAGCTTCTGATGTTTCTACTGATTCCTATTACTGGTACTTGATTATCCAAATCATTGGCAGGGAGTCAAATGCCTTCTTGTAATCAATCCAAGATACATTCAAGTTGGTCCTTCTCTTGCAGTTTTCCAAAATCATCTTATTAGGAGCTGGTATTTTGTTCCTCTGCTGTTTGGGCAGTTTCCTTTTTGCTCAGGTGGAAAGAGCTTGTTTTCAAACTAGATGTGGTTGGACTGCACCAGCTACAACAGCAGTTAGCAATTTGAAAATTGAATGTAAGCAGGTAATTGGCTGTCTGTAAAGATTCTCAGTCATCCACCCTCCCACCATCCTATCAGTACTCATCCTTCCCTCCCCCCATCATCCAGTCTCAACTGTCAATACCTGTCCTTCCATCCATCTGCCATCACAACTGATGAAACTTCTTGAATGAGCACTGAAACATTTTCTTCTTCTTCCTCAAGGAAAGAACAGTCCAGTTGCCTTTGGAAGAAAAAAAGATACCTTTCAGGTAATTGATGGTGTAGTGCTGTCCCTTTTGCAGGATATTTTATTATTAGGTAGATTTTGTCAGATGTCAGATGACCAAAGATCAATGTCTCCTTGTTTGTTTTCCATCATTCAGTATCTAGTTCAGCTTCCAAAAAATAGAGGGACATAACACAGCCAATACTATGCAACCTACTTCCCCATAGTTAGCTGAAACATAATTTACTTAGTCAATCCAATGTTTTGGTTTGTATACCCTGAAATCACAGACTAACCACCTGAGCTCACTCATGTTAACTTTGCTTGTTAGTAGCTCTACTTTAACTTGAAGAGAATGTTCTTGCTGGTTCTTGGCCTTTTACTGTTCAACAGTTTCATCAAGGATGTGGACGAAGGTACCGAGGGCTCATAAAAATTGCAAAAGATACCAAATTATGAGGGGTTTCCCCAGAGGTGGTATTCAGCAGGTTCTGACCAGTTCTGGAGAATCGGCAGTGGAAATTTTGATTAGTTCCAAAAACCGGCAAATACCACCTCTGACTGGAGACTTTACAGTATCTTTCCCTTGCCACACACACCAAATCTGCCCACAGAAATGGTAGTAAAAAAAATTGAATCCCATCACTGGGTTGCCAATACTTTAGGTCAGTGTTTTTCAAACCTGGCAACTTTAAGACATATTTGTTTCAAATCCCAAAATTCCTTAGCCAGCACACTTGGAGTTCAAATCCATGCATCTTAAGGTTACCAAGTCTGAAAAATGCTGATTTAAAATGAAAGAGAGATTTTCAAAAAAGCAAGCTTAAGCAGTGAACAAGATGAAATTTAATAGGGAAAATATAAAGATCTGCACCTTTATAAGGAAGGTGGGAGGGAGGGAAGGATGGAAGAAGGAAGGGAAGAAGGAAAATTTGTAATATTCCCTGCCAGATTCCCACATACAAGGGGATGTCAGCTGGAAGTCAGAAGTCTCTCTTGCTCCCATTCCTTTTTTTTTTTTTTTTTNNCCTTTTTTTTTTTTTTTTTTGCTCACTCTTGTTCATTCTGTTTCTCCATTTATATAAGTAATTATGTCGGAACTGATGACCCAGCAAGTCATAATCTAGTCCTTTATAAGACCCAATTTTCAGATGCTGTAGATTCTACAAATTTGAGATCTACATTCCAATCTATCTATATAGCTTGAATAACTCCACAAGGAGAACAATAATTTTTCAGGCTGTTTGGACTTTAGCATAGTTAACTGATCAAGGCTAAAACCAAGCCTGGATTCCTGGAATCTAATACTAAAAGAACAGCTGTTGATATTTTAATGTTGTTTTGCTCTACCATATCTTGATAAGCTTTGGTATCAAGATCGTCTGATCCAACAGATTGCAGATGTGTCCTCTAAATGATTGATTAGCATGTCCTCAAGATTAAAAAAAAATAGAAAAAAAGACTTACAGGAAATGATTTTCCCAGCAAAAATATCAAGAGGCAAAATCTTAAAGCAGAATCTGGCCAGCAGACAGTCAACAGCAGGCTTTCCAATCTTTGTTAATTAAGGTGGATGGATTTCAACACCCATGCTGGCAGGGGATTCTAGGAGTGGATGTCCTCCACCAATTTTACAGTTGCCAAGGTTGGGAAACCCTAGTCTATAAGGTGACATTGTACCAATTTCTTCAAAATAGAAGAAATCAGATAGTTTCAGCCTCCATTCTTCTCAAGAGGGTTTAAAATAGAATCCTCCCCAATGAAAAAGGAGAAAGTTCTCCCTACAAGCATGTATAATGTCTTCACACCACTGACCCATTCTAAATTCATATTTTAAGAGCATCCTTTCTCTACCTACCGGTCATGTAGTTGCTAAAATATTGCTGTTCTGAGCTGTTCCCTCCAGCAAAATGTTGCAAACTCCCCAATGGTGGGTTCAAAAATTAATCAAGGTGACAAGTGTGTGAGTTTGTGTGTGTGTGTGTGTGTCTCCCACACCAGACTGGGTATTCAGCCTATGATTGATTGTCTAAGTTCTGTGTATTTCCCTTCCTACGCAAAGGCCTCGACACATGGTTTTCCCTACCTACGCCAATATTTTTTATTTGTTTATGCTAAAGCTTTTATCAAGGATGGGTGTTTAATTGACTTTATCTACTGCAACTAGAACTCTTTAAGTACCATCTAGCCTCGGAATGCTAATTACAATTCAGGCAACCACCAAACACACCATAACTAACATTTATTGGGCCATGAAATGTTGCACAGTTAATAATTACAGATTCCTGCAGATAATAAAATTTGAAGCATTGAAAGGAGGGTAGCTGGCTTTCTTATGTATGTGGCATTTTGCATTTTGCAAAGCTGTAAGTTTGCTGCCTGGGATTTGGTAAGGACTTTATCTTGAGGTTTTCATGTTCTGGATTCAGAATTTTTGTAGTTTGCACCTTCAAATGACTTCACTGAAAAGGGGGGGGGGAGAGAATTAAGATAAGCAGAAGAAGAATTTCTAAATCACAGGAAGTAATTCAGGGCTACACAGTTGTTCCCAGTATACAATACCATATTTTATATTTTTTTTAGAAAAATCCACCAGATACGAAACAAGGCTATCCCATGAAAAACTGTCAAAGAAGTCAAACGAATGATCACAGTTGTTCAAGTGACACCACAGGCTTTTTATGCATGTATAATGTATAATGTGGACCAATAGCTGAGTGCACAGAATACAATCACATGACCATCAGGAGGAGCTGCCAGAACTTTGAATCTAAGTTGTAAGTAATCCTGGGGAAGTCTGTTGTAACTTCAGTTGATCATTCAGTGACCAGTGATAAATCAAGGACTAGCTATACTATTTTTACTATAAAGCTATAGTAACAGAGTCATGGTAAGTGTGAATGCACCTCCCCTCTCCGTGCTTTTCCATCCAAGAGAACTAGAGAGGTCAAATCTGACATGCTTTTTCAAATTGCTCATTTGCTTTGGACTCAGATTTCTTTTATCTGACACTTCTTCCTGTTTCCTATACTTATTCTCATAGCTCTTTACACATCGTTACAATACTTTCTCTGCACCATCTGTACACATCTCGTAATATCACACAAATGGTCATATGGGGTGGGCTTCCAGAAGAGAATGATGTCTCACTTTCCTAGAGAGCAGAAAAAAACTGGAGATAAATCAAAATTACTTTGGTATATTGGCTTCTTTTTTTTCTGTTCTGTCATCTTGTATACAACATGGGGGTTCCTCGTGTTCTCTCATCCAGGTACAGACCATGTTTACATTCATGAAAGTGATGCTCCGATCCAGGGAAGGTATGGGGATCATACTTCCCAGCAGCACAAAGGAGATTAAGGAGAGAATATAATACTATTAAAATCAAAACAAGACCCATTTTTCTTCTGGATTCTGTCTTCCCTACTTAGCATCCTTCAAAGATATGGACATTGTGTCTGGTAGACAGGAGCGGAATCAGACAGTGGGGAAAAATGGGGACCAGTCTGGGACTCTGGGGAGGACTCAGACGAGGGTCCTGTGTCCGATACAGAGATGGGGCCAGGGCCATCTGGCAGTGGGATGCTGATTCCAGAGCCTCCAGAGTCTGGCAGCAGCAAGGCAGAGGAACAAGGGGAGCCTGTTCCCAATGGGCATGTGTGCAGAGCTGCTAGAAGGCAAGAGCAGCTGAGACAAAAGGGGCGACTCAGGAGTAAAGCTTGGAGGTGATTGCTCCTCCCCAAGGTATAAATGAGCTGCAAAGGTAGAGAAACATTTACAGGAAATAAAGTCATTTGCTCTGTTCGGATTAAACCTTGAAGCTTTGTGTGGACTTTGTACTTTGGTTGGCTTTTTACAGTTAATTTGGCACTCTAGTTGTGGGCAGAAATTCAAAGGAGATAAAGGTGGGTGCTTATCTCGAGGGACTGTTTGGGACTCATTGTGGGCTGGGAATGAACATAATTCCCAACATTGAAATAAAACAAGAATTGTTTGGACTAAGTGTATGCTTAATTGTGGTCTCAGGAAGCCTTGATCAGAACAGTGTCCCATAATTTTGACCAAACCAGACATGATGAGAATTGATCTAACACATCTAGAAGGTACCAGAGTTGTTGTTGCTAAACACTGTTCTAGATCGGTGCTTCTCAGTGTTGGGATGCTATCAGGTATATGGACATTACAGGCTCGGGAATTCTGGAAGTTGGAGTCCACACAACTGAAATCTGCCAAGGTGGAGAAACACAGTTCTAGGCCTTTGTTAGGTTAACATACTGTACTGTTAACATTAACTTTCTGTGTATATTGCCTTAGAGAATCAATAGAGGGAATGAAATATGGTTTTGTTAAATTCTCTGGGGGGCTCTATGCATTTAGCTTTCGCACTATTTTCAGAAAATAAACATCAATATAAAAATAATGAGCCTCATAAAATAGAACCCTGGCCCAGGCAGCTGAGCTGGCTTTTAAGAAACAAGCAAAGATTTATATGGGAGGGATCTGGTTAGAATAACAGTGGATGCCCTTCAAAGAGAGGTCATTGGAAGCAAAAGAAAAAAAATAGAATAGAATTCTTTATTGGCCAAGTGTGGTTGGACACACAAGGAATTTGTCTTGATGCAAATACTCTCAGTAT
>BHFT01041725.1:0-33264 GCA_004320025.1 Laticauda laticaudata | reverse complement strand
ATGGAACATTTTTCTCGTCCGTTGTGTCCGTTTTGCATCCGTTGGGCAGTGTGACAGGGCCTTAAGTAGAATCCTGGTCACAGGGATGAATAGAGAATAATTTGCAAAAGTCTAAACTACTGATGATATTGCAATGGATGGTGCTATAAATGTGATTGACTCAGAAGGCATTTAAAACAATATCCTTATTGATGAATGATATTGCAAATTAACCCTCACTTTGAAGAGGCATTTTTGCTGGTTCCAAAGCTGCTGAAAACTACAATTAGTAATAAAATTTAGCAACATGTTTTCTTCATGAAGAGAAAATATTCCTAAATGCTATTTCAACAGCAATAAAAAGAACTGAAGAGAATTATGGTTAAGTCCTAGGAACACACCTGTGAAATATTATTTTCTAGGTCCATCAAAATATAATTCAACTCTAGGACACTCTAAAGATTCTGCATCAAAGAAACCTATATCACAAGGAAATGAGGAATTTTTCTTCAAGACATGAAGATAGAGAAATATATGATTTTGGCAATATGTTTTTGGTGATCTCCAGATGTGTTGGACTACAATCCAAACATTCTTAGGAAGCAAAATGGGAGTTATAATACAAAACACAAAAAGGCAATAGGTTTGTGTAGGTTAAACTACTTTAGGGATGGAGGAAAAAGAATTATAACAAGAGAACTGTGTCAACTCATAAAATATTTCCATGGTCTCTTAAGAGTTGCCAACAAAAAGGGAGGTGGGAACAGTGGACAAATTGTATTCCACAAATGTTTTCAAAGATAGTTTCTAGGTGACCAAAGTTTCTGCCGGGCAAAATTCTAACTGGAGAGCATGATTGATGACTCTTGGCTATGGATGTGCCCCATTGGAGAATATGATTTATGATACACCCAGGGGGTGGAGGAAAACCAGGGTCAAGGGTGACAGTGAATGATGTTTCTCAGAATCGGCTACACCCAGGCAACGCCGGCATGTTTACTCCTAATAAATCTTCTTTAAGTTTTGAAAATTCGGCTAGAGACTCATGATTTAGATGGGATAACTTCTGGAGCCCTGACAAACTGAAACAGTCATAGCAAGATACAACCTGAGTTTTCAAAAGCAAAGGTTCACAATGAAAAATAATATACAAAATATTGTGAATTAGTATGTTTGTGAACCATTGCCAAATGTGGCTTAAGTGACAGTGTATTTCAGGAAATCAGCATAAGGAAAGGCAAAATAAAGCTTTGAAAAATACAGCAATATAAATAGCACTTATATACCACTCCATAGTGCTTTACCACACTCTCTGAGCGATTTATAAATGTCAGCATATTGTCCTCAACAATCTGGGTCCTCATTTTACTGACCTCAGAAGGATGGATCTGAGTCAACCTTGAGCCGGTCAGGATTGCTGATGGACAAGTTATCCACAAGATTGCATTCTAATCACTGTGCTACCACAGCTCTTCAAATTTGCCTTATTAAATTTCAGCAAAATGAAATACAAAATAAGTTCATTACATATTCAGAATGACTTATGTACACAAGCAAAGGAAAAAGTTATTTAAGTATATAGGTGTTATTAAGCAGTACTCAAAGTTTTTTATTCATCAAAACAAAACATCAAAAACTTCAAGGAAAAAAGAATGATTAGCTGAATGGGTTGTAAGAAACAGGCACAAAACTGGTTTTATCCTTGGTACCAAGTAGAAACTCATGCTTAGAATGTTTTTACACACCTTTGGATCGAGTGGAGATATCCATCCCTTCCACTACGTCCTGTTCTGCTTTTATTTCTTCTTCAGCCAAGCTGCAAGATTAGAGAAATTTTGATGTTCACATATTTATATTCATTACAGTTTAAAAGTGAAAGAGAAGACAAAACATGTCCATGGAGAATCTCAGTCATCCAGATCATGGTTGTCCCAAAGATGCTCTTACAAGAGGCAACTGGACTTTCTGGTTTTTTTCTCTAAAGACGTTTCACATGTCATCCAAAAAGCTTCTTCAGCTCTGACTGGATGGTGGGGAAAGAATGGATTTATATTTCTTGCAGACAGCTGGTCATTTGCATTCTTTTAGCGAGTTTTAAGGACACTTATAGGTTTATCTGTGTCATCAATACTCAGATGACCCGGATAACACAGAAAACCTCCAGTGGCCTTAACAACTCACTAAAAGAATGCAAACAACCAGCTGTCTGCAAGGAGTATAAATCCTTTCATTCCCCACCATCCAGTCAGAGCTGAAGAAGCTTCTTGGATGAGAAGCGAAACATCTTCAAAGAAAAAAACCAGAGAGCTCAAGTGCCTCTTGAAAAAGCATCTTTGGGAGAAGACAAAACAATAAGTATTGTATCATGATCTTTCCTTGTGTTGCTTTCAGTCACATACAATTTATAATTGTGGAAGTAACATTTTTCTTCAAAGGTCAAGCCTCTAATTTCCTTTTTTTTTCACAGTAAAACAAAACCAAATATTTAAAAAGACAATCTCACTGAAAAGGTCTAGCTAATTCTTAACTAGAGACAGAAAAACAATGAAAGTATTAATACACACACTTTCCAAAAAATTAACATATGCTGGATATGTTTATAAGGGAGTAAAGAGTCATCAATACAAAAAGGAATATGAATAGCCTGATAAACTTATCTAATTTCCCTTTTTAAAAGATACATATTGGCTATCATTATCATAACTCTTAGGGGAGGTGATGAGATCAATGCTATCACTGTGCTGATAATATTTTCAGGAAATGGTCTACCTCCTTTGAATATTAAATTGCATAATAGATGATACAGTGAAGCTGAAATCAGATGATATGGATATGCTCTTTTATAAGGGCAGGATTCCAGAGAATTGATAATGTTGCCCATACCAGAGTTGGCTGGGTGACTTTAGGATAGTTATTCTATCTCAGCCAGGCTTCTTCACAGGATTATGGGGAAAATAGAAGGAAGAAGCATTATGTATGTATGTATGTATGTATGTATGTATGTATGTATGTATGTCATGTTGAGCTAAATAAAATAAGAGGCGGAAAGTAAATTCAGATCCTACTAATGTGTACTTAAAGCTTGCCTATTTTGTGCAAACATACATTGTTTTATACTTGCTCATATTAAACTCCATAGCAGAACCTCCAGTCACAACCGTAATCCATTCCATAACTTTGGTCGCAACCCAATTTGGTCTTGTCCAGAAGTAAAACTGACTGTGCATGCGCCTACAATTCTGCGCATGCATGGAAGGGGAAATTGGTGCGGAAGGGGAAATTGGTGCAGCTGTGTTTGAGCGGCACTCGAGTATTTGTTCGTGACCAATGTTTGTCACCCAATTTGGTCATGGTCAGAAGCGTTTGTGACCAGAAGTTCGACTGTATTTGCCATTCTGAAACACATTTACCCAGTCAGAAGATATCTTTTGGAGCTTTTCACAATCTGCTTTTAGTTTTACTACCTTGAACATCAATAAACAGTCATCCCAAACGAGATAATTTTTATATACTTCAAGGACATGATTGAAATTCTATGGTCACTACTTTTAATATTTAAATTTACACAAAAGTACTATCTAAAAATGTTTAATTTAGAATCATAGATTTACCACCAGGTTATCAGGTACTTAAGAACCAAAGACTTGGCTGCACAAGGATACAATAGCCAAAGACTTAATAGTCAGCCATCAACACCCAATCAACAACTAAAAAGCCACACACAACCAGGCACCACATAAATGCAACACATAAAATAGCTCAAAGCACACATTTTAATAGTGAGAAGTTCTCTAAAGATGGGCTCCAGTGTGAGTCCGAAAGTGACAAACCACTGGGCATCGTGACTGCCCTGAATTGGATTTTGCAATATTATCCTGGGATACATATAAATTCCCTTCATTCATTAGAATCATAGAATTCTAGTACTGGAAGGAGCCATTTATGCCAATGTTCAAATCCTTGCTTTATACAAGAATTCAAATTAAAACATCTCATCCTAAATTAAATGCAGAATTTTAATGTATGGGTATAGATAGCTCATCTGGATAGCTAGTATTAAACTATTACTGCTACAAAACTTTTCCTAACATTTAGTCAGAATTTGTCTTCCTGTAACTTAAATTCTGTGTGTCCTGCATTATGGAATGAAAAAAAAAACATTTTCTATGTGACATCCTTTCATCTATTTGATGACTATCCTATCCCCCAAATCATGTATTTTTTTGAAGGCTAATCATACTCAGCTCATTCAATCACGTTTCACTTAATTTCTAGTCCCTTGATAATCTTCATTACCCTTTTGTGAACTTGTTTCAAGTTCTCTGAAACTTTTTTAACATCCCATATAAAGAACAAGATTCAATATTTGAAATAGGGGCTAACAAAAACCTAGCATAATACAATAGTTATCACTATTAAAATTATAATTTCCATGATACAGCATAAAACTATCAGACTCAGGTGGTTCTCACTCTGATGATGTTCCAGAAGTTTTTAAAATGCAGCTCTTCTCCCAGGTCTTGGGATAGGGTAGCCATGGAGCCACTGTGAACCATGTTTTATGGATATGCATATGGTTAAGGGAAAATAAATTAACCAGAAAAATAAAAGGCGTAAAAATATAAAAAAGACAAAAAAACAAACAAACCCAAAGCAGCTGAGCCGATCAAGTTGGACAGCTGTCAAACCTCTCTCGAAAATCCAACACACCAGGAAAATCCAGGGAGTAGAATGATTCTCAAATAATTCAGAGCCCTTTTAGGGTTATCTGAATGAGCTGAGACTGAGTTAAGAACTGGGGACCAGGGAGGGTGTTGTATCCTCAGAATTCAACTTGTCTGTAGAGCAACAAGGCTAGAGACTACCCAACCTGGATTCTCCCATCGACTCAAGGAGAAGCTGCCTATGCCCAGTCTTGTTCTGGAATCAGATGGCCTCAAAATTTAATAAATAACAATAATAAGTAAAAATAAATAACAACTTTATTTCCTTGGAGCCAATCACATTGCTGGTTTTAATTCAAGTTTTCACAGATACAATTGTCAAGTCAGGTTATTCCTTCTTATACCTGAGCATTTAGATTTTTGCATCCTTAACCAAATTTTGCACCTATTTCTTAAATTCCATTGTTACTTGAAAAATTTGTTTAGGGTATTGGCTATTCTTCCCAAATTACATCTTCTGCAAGTCTGAAAAGTATTCTCTCTGCCTCTTAATGAAAATATTTAACAACAGAGAATCAAGAACTGTTCCTTGCAGTATGCTAACTGGTAGCTCTCTGTGATGACCTTTGGGAAGCACTCTTTGAGTACTGTTTCAGAGCCAGCTATTTTTCTGCTCTTTTTATCTAATCCACACTTCAGTACCTTGCTAATCAGTATGTCACCAGGCATTTTAAAAACACTTTGCTGAATTTTTGGAATGGACAAGACAAACCCATGCTGGGTTCTGTGTGATTAACAAATGGTTTTTATAATGCTTACAGATTGATTTCTTATGATTTGAAGCTTCACAGGTATCGATGTCAGACTGACAGCTGGATCTTCCTTTACCCCTTTTTTGAAGACAGAGACAACTTCTGCTCTCCTCCAGTCATCTGGAGTCATCCATTCATCTACACTATCTATAGTGTAAAAATCTATAAATCTAAGTTGAAAAACAAATAAAAAAGAAATTTTAAGCTTTAGCAACCTGCTTTCCAGATTGTTTAAACTTGAAAGAAAAAGCTAGAAATATCAACTATTAATTGATATTGAAGCTCAAGTATTAGAAAACATAACTGGAAAATGTCTATGTGCCTGATAAAGCTGTCTAAATGTCAGTAATATTTACAAAGGAGAAACAAAGCAGGAATATTAAAAATCATGTCATAAAAACTAATTTGCTGCATTTCATTTTAAAAAAAACAGAATTCTCTATTCAGGATCAGTTAGCTGAATATTTTGGGGAAGCTCAAAATAAGTATGTCTGTACAACTGCCTATGGCTTTATAAATTATTATTTTCCCACTTTAACAAAAATAAACTTTAAGATGTTCCATTTCCTCTTCATATGTAATGGAGAGCCCTAGGTTATGATAGCCAGGACTTTTATACAAAAGCTGGTTCTGAACAAAAATAAAACAATGGTTAAGAGAAGAAATGCTTTCTATAGTTCTTGAAAACCATAATTCTGAAAATCCAAACAAACTCCCAATATAACACCAAGAACGAATATGGTTCTATTTTCATTGTTCTTTCTAATGTTTTTAATATTATAGCATATTTAACCAATACTGCTAATAAATTATCTATTATAGTCCCCAGTTTTTGTACAAATAGCATAAAAATGACTCAATAGTATAATATACTCGATGGGTTGCACTTACATTACCAACTCAGGCGAGTTCAGCAGGGGCAGCACGGAACTCAGTTAAGCAGCATGGGCAGGGGGAACAAGCCAGAAAGTTAGCTACATAAGGAAAGGTTAGCGCAAGGGTGGATGGGCGGGCCCAGCCAGTGATTAGAAGAGGCGTTGGTCCTACCTGACATGCCTCTTCTCGGGGAGTCAAAGGGAGAATCTAGGCTGGGTTGTCTCTAGCCTCGTTGCCCTACAGACTGAGTTGAATTCTGAGGACATGCCCTCTGGTAACGGTCCCCAGTTCTGAACGAAGTCGAAGTGAATACCGCTGTCCATCGTCCTCTGAAAGATGGTCCTCTCTATGAAAGTCCCTGTGCTGACTCTGACCAGACAGACTTCAGGGTGGGACTGGATTCTCTCTTTGACTCTCCAAGAAGAGAGGCTTGTCAGATTGGACCAACTTCTCCACTGAGCCAAAGGGAAAATCCAGGCTGGGACATATCAAAGCTGGCTGTTGGCTGTTCTACGGGCAGGAATTGGTCTGAAGTCCCCACCTCTACATGTACACCNGCAAATTTTCACCCCTTCTGAGAGTGGATAACAATGGATGGAACATTTTTCTCGTCCGTTGTGTCCTTTTTACTAACGTTTTGCATCCGCTGGGCAATGTGACAGGGCCTTTACTTACTCCTGAATTGGTATCAGATTTCTCCATAAATTATCCTTTTCCTCCCAACCCCCATTTGAAATTATTCGTGATCTCATGGCACTTTCTCTTCTCCCAGTTTGCCTTTTATAGAGTATTTGGTATGGTGTTACCCTGCGGCCCAAAATTGACAGCTGAAAGGAGACAAACAGGGACTCAGTCTTCATGAAGGAAGAGGTTCGCTTGATGTAGATGCAGAGGGCCCTCCTGACGTCCAAGGTGTGCCATTTCCTCTCCAGAGCTTGTTTAGGCTCTGGACAAAAGTCAGGCAAAATCAACTCCTGTGAATGATGGAATAAGGAGTTCACCTTGGGCAGAAAGCTAGGGTCCAACCGCAGAACCACCCTGTCTGCATGAAAAATACAAAAGTCCTTTCTAACTGATAAGGCTGCCAACTCTGAGATACGCCTGGCCGATGTAATGGCCACTAGGAATGACACCTTGCACATGAGCAGACACAGGTTGGCTTCATGCAAAGGTTCAAATGGAGAATTTCATTTGTCAGCGCCTACAAGACCTTTGGCAAGTCCCAGGTGGGGTAATGATGAATCACTGGTGGTTTCAAATTTGTGGCTCCCTGGAGGAAGGCTCTCACCCTGGGATTTTGGGCAGGAGTGATTGAGTCCTTGTATGAAAGCACAGAGGCCAAAGCGGAAACTCCCAACACATCTGCCACCAACACCGAAGTGGGCTCCATATCAACTCATAAAACATTTTTTATACATGTTTTACAGTTGTCAACAGAAAAATGGGGGGAAGTTTCAAAGAGTAGTCAGCAATGTGGAATCGAAAGTACATTCCATTCATATTTTCCTCAGAGACTGATTAGATGACTGAAGCTTCTGCTACACAAAAATTTAATTGGAGAGTATGATTGATGACTCTTGGCTATGGATGTGTTTCATTGGATGATACATCCAGGGGGGGAAGCAGGATCAAGGGTGACAGTGAATTACGTATCTCAAGAGTTGACTACGCTCAGGCTCATGACGAAATGTTAACTTCTAATAAATCCTTTTTAGTTTTGGGAGCGTGGCTCGGGCTCATGATTTAATTGGAGCAACTGCTGGAATCCTGACACTCCAATCGGTGGCCGGCACACCAAACACAGAAAATCTTCCATGTGGCATCATACATTCTGGTCATGGAAGGTCTTCTGGATGCCTGGATTGTCTGGATGACCTTTCTGAAAAACTTTTCCCATTTCAGGAGCCCCTGTTCAAGCATCAGATGGTCAACCGGAACCATTCTGGCTTTGGATGCTCGGATTGGATCCTGGCTGAGGGAGACTCTTTCTGGGGAATTCTCCAAGGTCTGGAGACCGACAGGTCTACCAGATCAGTGAACCACGGTTGCCTGGGCAAGGGGCTACCAACAAAACTTCTGCCCTCTCTAACAGTACCTTTCTGATTGTCCCTGGGATTAGGGGAAGGGGGGAAAGCATACAATAACCCCTGAGACCACCTGCACTGGAGATTGTTGACCCCTTCTGTCCCCGGTGCTGGAAACCTTGCAAAAAACTGCAGGAGTTAAGAGTTCTTTGGAGAAGCAAAGAGGTCCAGAATCAGTTGGCCAAACCATTCCGACATCTCTAGGAACAGACTGAGATGCAGTCGCCACACTGACTGGTCGATCGTGGCTCTGCTCAATGAGTCAGCCTACGAGTTGGAAACCCCTGAGATGTGTTCTGCTCGTATCGATAACAGGTGTCTCTTCACCTACCAGCACAATTGAGTCACCTTCTGCATCAGGGATCTGGAGCGAGTGCCCCCCTGGTGATTTATGTGGGCCTTGGTGGTCACATTGTCTGTGAGGAGGACATTCCTCGTCACCTCCTGCCTTAGATCCTTGAGAGCTTGAGCAGGCCACCCAGAGCTCTAACCAATTTATGTTGTGGGCGAGTTCCTCCTGTGACAACTGCCCCTGGGTTCCTAGGTGAGCCCCCCAACTGTACAGACTGGCATCAGTGGTGATGGAAATTCTCTGGGGCTCCCTGTACAAACACCATGGCCTGGGACTGCCACCAATGAAACGAGCAAAGTACCGCCACAGGCACTCAAACCCTCATCACTGAGTTGCCCCTGCCCACCCTCTGATAGGGGAGCAGGAACCACTGCAGACTCCGGGCCCAGGAAACAATTCCAATACATGAGATCATCTTGCCCAGAAGTTGAGACAGCAAGATAAGAGCCTCTTTGAAAGACAGGGTCAGTGTTGTCACGGCCTTTATGCTCCTGGGAGAGAAAGACCTGCCCCGCCAAAGTGTCTATGACACACAAATGCAAGAGCCCACAAATACAAGAGACAAGTCAATGGGACTAGATAGCATTAGTCCAGGTTTATCGAGAACCTGTATTCCCGAAGTATCCTGACTGTTATCAGATCCTCCTCCGCCTGGGGTCAGGAAGAGGATTTTATCAGGATGTCGTCCAGATAACACTGGATCCTTATGGGTATGGACCTGACGCATGCCGCTACAGCTGCCAGGAGCTTGGTAAATGTCCATGGGGCTGATACCAGGATGAATAGAAGAGCTCTGTATTGAAAGTGACAGCCACCATAGCAAAACCTCAGGAACTGGCAGTGGTCTGGGTAGATGGGCACATGAAGGTAGGCCTCCGTCAGGTCTACCAAAGCCAAAAAGTCTCCCTCTCAAATTCCCTCGAGGATTGAGTGAAGGCAGTGCATCTTGAATCTTCAGTAGATCAGATGCCTGTTGAGCCCTTTCAAGTTGAGGATTGCTCACCACCACCACCCCAGAGGCCTTTGGGATAACAAACAAAATTGAATAAAACCTTGTCTCCTCTGGTTCCCTGGAACCAGCTGGATGGCGTGGATGTCCAGCAAATGTTGGATCGCAGATTCCATGAGAGCCCTCTTTGTCGGGTCCCTGGAGATGGGCCAGTAAAGGCTTTTTTGGGGGGAAGAAACTCCAGGGAGAGCCCTGATTGTAAGGTTGTCAGGATCAAACATCTATCATGGTCTCTTCCCACTTCTGCCAGAAGGGACCCAGATGGCCCCCTATGGGAAAGATGATTCTGACATCACTTGTTGCATCTAAAAGATCTACTAGAGCCTGTAAAGACATCTTGCCCTCTGGCCTCTGGCAAAAGCCGGTCTGTCAGCCTGAGAAGAAGACATCTGGAAGAAGGGCCTATTTTGATGGGGAAAGCTTGCCCCAGCCTCCCCGTCTAAAGGAGGGCCTCCTGAAATAGGGCGAAGGCCAGTAATTAAAATGCCTCCCTTGAGATGGGAAGATCTTACGCTTGTCTCTGGTCTCCATTAAAAAGGGATCCAGAGCCTCCCCAAAAAGGCTGTCCCCCTTAAAGGGGGCTGATGCCAGCTTCCATTTGTTCCTGGAGTTCATTTGCCAATTTCATAGCCAAAGCCTATGAGCTGTTATAGAGGAGGCATTAGCTCTGGATGAAAATTTGGCTGAAGTGAGCATGGCATCTGCTGTCAATTGAGCTGCGGCTATTATCTTATTTAGTTCCTGATGCACCCTAAGGTCCTCAAGTGGAATTCTGCCCTGCAACTGCCTCAACCACCACAGAGAGGCACGTATGAAAAATGAGGCAGTCATGGATGCTCTGATGGCCCAAGAATCAGCTTGATGTGCCCAGCGGAGCGCCATCTCCTCCTTCTGGTTCTCCGCCTTCACTGCATCCTCCGCGTCCGGTGGCATGACCAAAGATGCTAGAGCTGCCACTGGACCATCCACCTTTGGCACCTCAATAATGTCTAAAAGGTCTTGATCTACATTAAATAAAGTCGACTCCGACCCACTAGGGCAGGTGTACACGCCTGGGGAGGCCCACTGCCTCTTGATCACTATTAGGTGATAGGTCTATTTCAGAAACACAAGACTGGCTCTTCCCCAATGGAGATGGAGAACGATCTCCGTGGTAAGTCAGCTACTCCCTCGAGGATTGCCAACACACCTGAGGAATGCCTCTGCCAGCGTCCAAAGATGACAACTGGCACTCCTGGTTGAATTCTGCTTGAATTTCTTGTCTAATTGCTTGAGAGAGCCAGGCTCTCATGAAGGCTGGCATCGCTTGCATCTGAGCCTCCTCTGAGCCCCGCCACTGTAGGCATAAAAGTGGCCTCTGGCGCAGATCTTGTTCTGCTGGAGGATTGGCCTTCCAGTCCAGCAGCCATAAGCCCTTCTGACTGCTCAGAAACAGAATAAGCAGCCTCTGCCATAATTTGGAGATTTCCCTGCAAATTTTGCTTAACTGAGCTACTA
Source organism: Laticauda laticaudata (assembly GCA_004320025.1). Taxonomy (NCBI): domain Eukaryota; kingdom Metazoa; phylum Chordata; class Lepidosauria; order Squamata; family Elapidae; genus Laticauda; species Laticauda laticaudata. The sequence goes on along the minus strand of BHFT01041725.1, from coordinate 21,991 downwards.
GGTGACAAGACTGTCAAATATTATCTATTATTTGCCAATTGGTCCTGCTGCATGCTTTCCTGGGAATCTGAGTATATATGGCAACGGTGTCAGCCATCTTGGATTCCCTCAGAGCCTTGTCAAATTCTTTATCTAAGGTCTTCTGTCTGCGCCTGGCCTGTCTTTCCTTTGTCCTAGGTGTTTTAGGTGCTAGGACCCTGGCTCTAATTCTGGCTGCTGCCTCAAAACCAGAAGACCTGGGCTTAGCTGATTCTCTGGCAGCTTTCTAATTCTGCTTATGAGCTGACAAATCATGATCAGCTCCCCTGGCTGCCATTTTGAGCCCACCAAAATCAAATAAAAAAAAATCAAAATCAAATATTAAATATAAAATCCTTTAGCCCAAGGCTGGCTGCTCTGGCTAATTCAGCAGTCCACCACTTCAGGAGGAAAATGTGACCAACAAACTGGTGATTATTGTTAGGAATTGATAGTCACCTAACAGTTGGGCTGGAAATATATAAACCAGGATAGACATTTAATACTGTCTCTTTAAGGGAATGCGAAAATTGTAATTGGGTGTGGTTCCTCAAATGGCCATAAGATGGAGCCAAAACCTGGGTTGTTAGTTCTGTTGTTGTTTGTTGCCAGTTGCTAGATGTTCTGATGGTCGATGTTTTTGGTTCTTGCATTTTTCCCTAGTGACTGTTGCTGATTGTCATTCTTCTTGGATTGCTGTGAGTCTATTTACTGAACTGTTTATGATACTGGAATTTGATTTTGGATTATCGCTGGACTGAATACTACTTTATCCGTGTATGACTTGGACTGTTTATTGGACTTTGCTTAACCGTTTACTGGAAGTAAAAACCTACATTTACTATTCAGTGTATCCGTGTACTATTGTGTGTTATTCAATACCACTCTCACTACATTTCCCTGTGTGCACTCATTCTCCTAACGGTGAATTACCTCAACAATTATTCCAGCTCCTCAAGTGAGGCAGTTCAAAAGAGCCAAAGGAAAAAAAAAGTGGACTCTTTTAAAACCGCAACAAGCCCTGACTTGTGAGCCAAAGCGCTGGCAGCACCACAATTAGAGAGAGGCAGGCGTAAGCGTCCTGCTGCCACAGTACTCTGGGGGCTGCCAAGTGAACCGGACCTAAAGTCCAGGTCCCAAATTCCCCCAAACTAGCTGCTTGTAAATTAGCCAGTCTAATGCGACTCATGGCTGTTGCAGCTGTCAAATGCAAGGAAAAGGAAAAAAAAAGTCAGTGACAAACTGAAGAATTAGTACTGATTCTAGCCTCCAGCCCGGGCCACACAGGCTCCTGGGGCAATCACAGTCCACAATTCACTCCAAAAACAGCAAAAGACACAATACGCACATGAAAAAATTGAAATATAGGGGGAAAAAAAATGGCACGAAAGAAATAAGGCATGAAAACACAAAAAGCGGCTGAACTGACAAAGCCGACCAGCTGTCACATTTTTTCACTAAGCTAATTAAGAGAGGAATCCAAGGGATAGAATTATTCTTCAATAAAGTCCAATATGTCAGAGCCCTTTTAGGGTGGTCTGAACACTCTGAGACTGAGTGAAGAACTGGGGACCGTTTCCAGGGGGGCATGTCCTCAGATTTCAACTCAGTCTGTAGAACTATGAGGCTTGAGACAGCCCAGTCTGGATTCTCCCTTTGGCTCAATGCAGAAACACATGTTTGCGCTGATCTTTTCATGATCATTTTTCAGCTGCAATAACTAAGTAAAGTAAGAAATAGGCAATACTTATTTTGTTCATGAGATTCTGTAGAAAGTGACTGATCCATGATTAATTTTTCAATATCTAGACAGATAGATAATGCATGTACTGTGTTTCTCACAAAATAAGGCCAGGCCTTATTTTTTTTTGACTCCTGAAAAAATGGCTAGGCTGTCTTTTCAGGGGTGACTTAATTTCCTCCCCCACCTAGAGCGGCCCATACGCACATACCTTGCCGCGAGGCTGCTCCTATCGGCCAATGGAAGCTCCCCGAAGGCAGAGTCCCCAGCTGCTTCAGGGCGTGGCGTGGCTTCCTGTGTCCCCTCACCTTTAGGCAGTCTTTTGGGCGATGGAAACTCCCCAAATGCAGTCACTACCCACTTAGATTGGCTGGTAGAAGCGGCCTCGGGGTGAGCGCACAACGCCACCACCTCCCCTCAAACGAGGCTGGCTTCTTTCAGCAGACGAAAGCTCCCTCGAAGGCAGAGTCCCCAGCCACTTCAGGGCGAGGCGTGGCTGCCCTGCCCCCCTGCGCCTTTAGGCAGTGTCCTTTCGGGCGATGGATGCTCGCCAAATTCAGTCACCAGCCACTTTTCAATTGGCCGGCAGAAGCGGCCTCAGGGTCAGGGGAGTGGTGTGTGCGCAGCTCGCCCCAAGGCTGCTTCTAACGGCCGATCGAAGTGGCTGGTGACTGCATTTGGGGAGCTTCCATCACCGTAAAAGATTACTGCCTAAAGGCAAGGGGACACGACAGCCCGCCACTCTGCGCCAAAGCGGTTGGGGACTCTGCCTTCAGGGAGCCCTTCGTCCTGCCGAAAGAAGTGGGCCTCGGTGGTGAGGGAGTGTGTGTGGTGTGCGCTCACGCCTGAGGCCCGCTTCTACTGGCTGATTTGAGTGGCTGGGATGCATTGGGCAGCGTTCCATTGTGCCCCGAACTGAGACTGCCTATAAGGCGTAAGGGACACTGTGTAGCACACGCCACGCACGCAGAAGCGCCTGGGGGACCTACTGCCTCAGGGAGCTTCGATAATCGGCTATCGGGGGTATTATCTACCAATAAGGCTATCCTGCAGGGCACTCCTAAAGGCAATTTTTTCTCACCCATCCCCCTGCCCTTCATCCGCCTATTTTCTCTTCAAACCTCCATATAGTTCTAAAACAAACGATGTGAGAAATGGCGTGGAAAACCATGGTTTAAATAAGGCCTAAATTTTGGGGGTGGGGCTTAATTTCACCTCATGCCTAGAAATCATGCTGGGCCTTCCTATTGGTGGAGGCCGTATTGTTGGAGAAACACGGTACATCTAAACAAAAGTATATAAGTATGCTAAATGTATTACGTCAGATCCTTTCGATAAATCAAAATGAATTTTACTTATTTATGCAGGGAGGTTTAAGTCACATATAGGGACATTGCAAAAAACAAGATTCTAGCCAAACATTTTGCATGGAAGCTATTTTGAATGTCATATGCTTCTTCAATAGTCATACTAAAAGGCATTAAATGACATGCTTTCTCTATTACTTCCAGAGCCAACACTTTTATTATACACCAATCAATATCCAATCATACTAAAGCATTTACAATTGTTAATGAGAACTTAACAGCCTAAAGTTGTAATATTCTACACATATTCTTCTTGGGTCTACATCTAATGTAAGATTTACTTCCAACTGACAAGGTTTAGAGAAGTGTTATGAAATATAATTGTATTGAAGATGGCAACTGACACCTTGACTTTCTATTAACAGAAATCCAAAGTAGGACACATAATTGTTAACAGCAAAACCATCAGAAGGCAAAGGAGCTGAAGTTTGCGATGAAGACCTTCACTAGTACACAGGGTATTCCCTGCCTTGCAGCACAATTGGCTCTGCTCACCCTTAAACAATAAACATGGTTTAATTTCAATGCCTGATCTCCAGACTAAGAACTGTAAAAACAAGAACATTTTCATGTTCTATCTGTGAAACCCTTGCTTTCCTATTTAAGTATAAAACATCTCAATGCCTAAACATGTTTCAGTTGTTAGTTTTCCTTCAAAAAATTGTGGATTAAAAAAAATTGTGGATTAAAAAAAAAGAACCCTCTAAAATAGCATCATTAATAGAAGATTGGTAGAGCAGAATTTAAAGAACCAGGGAACATCTGAAACCAGTTTTATCTGAAGAAAAGCAGATTTTTAAAAAAACATTCTGAATAACAATCTCCATTTATAACCCAGAACCACAATTTAGAATAGAGTGGTTATTTCTTGTCTCCTTTTCTTAACTGACTTGGAAGAAGTCACCAAAATTCTAATTTAATTCGCAAATTCATGATTTGTCCCAATATGCAAGCTAGGTTATCCAGGGGTTATTGTTGATCTGTTTAACAAATGAGTAAAGGCCCTGTCACACTGGCCGATGGATGCAAAACGTTTCGAAAAAGACACGCAGAGAGCCCAAATTTCCATCCGTTGTTATGGCGTTCTCAACAGTCCCCGGAATTTGCATAAGCAGAGCCGGGACAACGACGGCAAAGGAACGCGATTGGGGGGAGGACCGAAGGGCGGATCGAAAGCAGATGCCTCCATGGAAGCTAGCCGGATGGAAGCAGAGTGGCACATCCGCAAGGCTTCGTGGGAGCAGCGCAAAGCGGACGCGGAACGGAACAGAGGTGGGTGCGAACGGATGCCAAGCAGATGAAGCGATCAGAGTGGAAGCCTAGCGTTCACTAGGCGCATGCGGGAGGATGCATTGCGTCAGTCCCACGGATATTAAAGGAAGCAGCTCGAAGCAGGTCACCATTCAGAGGAAGACCTGCTGTCCAGACACAGCTTGCCAGCCAGCCAGCAGCAACCCAACAACCATGGGAAGAAAAAGGAGCCTCTGCCATCTCTGCGCCCTGACAAGAGGGACAGGCACCCTCCCACCTCCTGACCCTGACTCTGCTGGGCTTTCTGCTGCCCGGGGCTCGCTATTCTGGTGCTGGGCTTCTGCTGGATTTGCTTCTGATGGTGGGTTGTCGCTTCTGCTGAATGCTGCTTTTTGGTGTGGTGTTCTGTGGTGCTTATTCTCTGATGCTGCTTATGTGGTGGTGCTTGCTGATGCTGCTCCTGTGCTGGTGCTTCTGCTGGTGCTTACTCTGCTGGCAGTCTGCTCCTGGTGCTGGTGCCTTCTGCTGGTTGCTTACTCTGCTGGCGCTGCTCCTGGTCCTTGTGGTGCTTCCTCTGGCGCGTGTTCTTGTCCTGCTGGTTGCTCCTGGTCCTGCTGGTGCTCCTCGGTCCTGCTCTCTCTCCATGGTGCTTGCTGTCTAGTTCGCTGGTCCTCGCTTTTTGCTTGGCTACTGCTTGCTGTCTGCTGGTGTGGTGGTGTCGATGGAGCAGCCCTACAACCTCGAAGTCTTTCTGATGAGGGACCATATGCCCTGCCAAAGGAGGAAGAGGCAGACGCCGGTGAACCGGGACAGGGAGGCATACAAAATCGAAGAGGAACATGCAGAGGAAATGCTGGAGGTGGCTGAGGGAAAATGAATATCCTATGGCAGAAGGGATACAGCTCTATATAGACACCGAAGAGGAAGGCAGGCTGGCTTGAGAAGAATGTGGAGAGCCTGGCTGCACTTCAGAGTGCTCTCGGCTGGTGGAACACATGCAACCTGGTACGCTTGGAAGCTGCGACCTTCAAGAAATCTGGCCAGGCCGGTGCGTCAAGGCTGACAGATCAGAGGAGACCTACGTGATGCGCAAGTGCAGCTTCTTGGAGGGGTGAGATTCTGCCACCGAGAGCAGCCCCTCTCACACCCTCTTCAGTGCAGCTGCCTGGAGAGCCAGCTCTTTCTGGCCAAGAGTTCAGCCCTGTGGTCCAGGCAGGTATTCTGCGAACATGCAAGCCGTGGAGACCCCCCGACAGCTTAATTACCCGTAGGCGAGCGCGATGCGAGGACCGCCTGAGCAGTGGGAGAAGGAGAGGGCACTTCCACACCCCAACCGCATGCCACATCCCAGCTCCACCTCCACGAAGGCAGAGAGGCAGACCGAGGGGCAGAGCCACACTTCTGCTGGAGATAGGGACAACCATCAGGAGCAGCGTAATCTCCTCTCTCAGCTGTCGACACCGACGCCTCTACTACCTCCAACCGCAAGCCCTTCCTCACCTACATCAACCAGACCCTCACGAACATGTCAGAACCCATTACCAGGTGTGAAGACAGGATCACGATCTTCTTCACAACCCTCAGACCAAGATGAACCTCTCCCACCCAGTCAGGCCTGCTCCTCCACCCCAGGTGATGTCACTGCCTTCCAAGGCTTGCCACAGGCCCTCCCCTACAAGGCTATGGCTACCAGGAGGGTCCGCAGCACAGGCACCCTTCCAGTCCAGGCACAGGTACTCGGAATGCCACGTGCATGATGCCACCCACTGACACCGACGCCAGTCCTCACCCAGCTGCAGACCAGACTGGCCCACTACACTGCTCCCTTCCTCCACCCCACAGCCAGCCAACGGCCTCAGAGAACATGTGTCATCGTTACTCGGGGCTGACACCCCATGTCATGGAGCGAATGGGCTCTCAACATCACAGGGCTGAGGTCAGTTGTCTGAGAGCTTCCCACAGACCGTCCCTGTTGTCCTCTCGGGGCCAGGCAGCCCCAGTGGCGCTTCAGACCGCACTCCAGCAGCAGCCACCTCACAGCACCTGGACCCTTCACGCCTGAGACGATGGGAATGCCATCAGATAGACATGAGAGAGTCGCCATCGACTGGGTGCTACCTGTTGACTTTGTAGTTTTGCTTTGGGACACTTGACTTGGTCATTTTTCTTTTACAGCTTGTTATTAATAAAGATTATGTTTGCTTCACAACTTGGTTCATACTTTAGTTGTCAATAAAGTCTTGGTGTGAACTTTTAAAATTGTTAACGCCTTTGCATGCTTGTGGAATGGTGGTAAGGATAGGCAGCGGTGATGGGCAGGGATACCTGCGGAATGGAATAGCTTGGATGGCAGGATACCTGTGGATGGGTAATAGCTATGGATGAGGGCAGGGCATAACTATTGAGGGAATAGGAGTTAATAGCTGTGGAAGATAAACCTCGCAGTGCAAGCATCGTGGGACTGGTATGGTCACCCTCCCAGGTGCCCACACTATGGCCTTTATTATCAATAATAATGTAATCATTCATTCCACACGTCAACATAAACACAACTCTTTATCAATGCCCCGCTTCATTGTAGCCCACCCACATACATGGTCCAATCTCTTCAGTGTGATGAGACAGAGCTGAAGAAGCATCCATTAATCATCTATCATCCTTGTTGCCACTCCACTGCTCCAGCTGGGGAGTTGCACCAGTGTCTCAGGGGATGCGTTGCTCTTTTCCTTCACGGTGAAGCTCTGTGGGGCCTTGCACATCCTTAGGTCTATCAGGTTTCGCCCTTGCCTCCATTCCCAGGCTCCATGTCCATGCCTTGTTGGAGGTCCACGAGCCTGTTCTGCAAGACTGGGTAGCGGTGCGCATGAGATTGTGCAGGATGCAGCAAGCTTCCACGATCCTCCTCACGGTCTCTGGGCGATGCTGCATGGTGGTGAGAAGTACTGAACCTGTTGGCCAGGATGCAAAGAGCGTTCTCCACATCCACCTTGCCCTGGGACAGGCCTTGTAGTTGAAGATCCTCTCTTCACGGTGAGGAGTCTGGAGGTGTCGGGCTTCATGAGTTAGGTTCTGAGGGAGAAGGATCATCCCCCCACGATGAAGTAGGGCACATCTTGTTGTCGTTTGGCAGGGGTCTGGGATCTGGGAAGCCAGTGATGAGGTTGCATTCCAGCCCCTTCTTAAGGTGACTGGCATTGTATACCTGGGCATCTGAAGATGAGCCCGTTTCCTGAAGCGTCGATGTACATGAACTTGTAGTCAGCATCGACTGGCGAAGAGGATGATGCTGAAGAAGCCCCTGTAGTTGAAATAAGTGGACCCCGACTTGGCGTGGAGCTTTGCAGGCCAGTGTTGCCATCTATGGCTCACGGTGTGGGAATTCCACTCTGATACGCACGCTCTACAACTTCTTCCAAGCCTTCTTCATTGGAGGGCACTGAGGAGCTCCTCTGGTATTCTTCGATGATGGCCTGCACCACTTCTCTGAGCACAATGCTGATGGTGTTGTGTGGCACCTCCAGCCGTACTGATGCTCCTGTAGCGTGTCCCTGAGCCAGATGGCGCAGAGTGAGTGCACCTTGAACCCAGGGTCCAGCTGGGCCAGAAGTTGGTGTTTGCCTGGTCAACCTGGTCTCAGCCGCTCCACAACTTTCATAACATGGCTGGAGGCATCCTCATGAAGTTCTTGAATGCACGAGGATCTTCGTTCCTCAGCTCCACCATCAGCTTGTTGTACAGTCCGTACTCTGTCTCTCCCGATCGCATCTCGGACCCAGACACTTCTTGCCGCCTCCTTTTCTTCCGTAGAACAGTTGAAAGAGGCTGTAGGATGGCTTCGCACTGTTGCAGAACGATGGTGGCTACCAAAAGGACTGCTGTTATATCCATGTGGACATCAATGGATGCTGTGAAAGAGCAAGAGCCCAGATGAAGGGCTCAGAAGGGTCTGCACAGCAGGGCTGCTGGATTGAAAGTGAGATCCAGGTGAGTTCCTCCCCTTTTTTATAGGCAATATAGTTTTCCACTAGCGTGTCCTTTTGCATCCTCTAGGCATCCTTTAGACTCCTTACATATCCGAGATAAGTCCCTCTGCAATACGTTTTTCCGTTTTAAATGCTTCTTTGCGAGCTGCATCACTTTCATCCTTTCTCCATCCGTGCTACTAACACTGTGTGTCGTTCCGCCGTCCGTTTCGCTTACTCCCTGTGTTCCGTTTTCCGCTGGAGCGGATGCGAGTTGCACGATGCGCAGCGGATGCCTAGCGAATATAGCGACGCGTACGGATGAAGACAGATGTAGAACAGATGTTTCCGTATGGCCGTTGCGGATGCAGAACGGACGCGTTGGATACGATTTTTTGTTCAAAAAAGTTTTGAGCAGCTCAAAACTTTTTGAGCGGATGGAACCTCAGTTGACGGATGCTGGACGATAGAGAGGATGAAAACGGAGGCAGTGAGTACAGAACGGATGAAGTCGCGTTAACCAACGGATGCAAGTGTTCTCTTCCGGTTTACATCCTCTTCCATCCGTTGGTGCAGTGTGACATGGGCTTAAGATAGAAAAGTTCAGACTTAAACTATACCTTTTTCAATGAACAAATATGTTAAATAGGTAAAGTTTAAAAAAATATTATTTTTTCTTTCATGTACACACAATCACTTGTCACATAGTAGAATTCCTTTTTTCTGAATAGCTGATGAAAAAATAATAGTCATACAAAGATCAACTGCAGGTCTAATCTCTTAGTTAATGGTTGCTTCATTTTCAATATTATGTTCTGCAAAGATTTAAAATGTAAAAAAATAAATACAAGATACTGGGTCATAAATATCATACTGAAATGCTCATTCAATGAGTTCTTTGTTTTATATGCTTTTTATTACATGGCAATACAACAACAATATATGTGCAAGTTTGACTGGTTTATTTCACTTTTATAATAAATAGCTCCTTCTTTGCACAAATGTTTTGCACTGCCTTTTCCAGTCCTCTGGTGATTACTCATATTTAAATATAAACTCAAATTTCATTAGAACTGAAAAATTCTGGTTTAGATTGTCATATTTCTCTGTGTAAGTATATTGTCTGCATATCTATTCATCCACAAAGGAAATGTTTTTCAGGCATTATAATTATATATAGTCACCAACTTAGGGGATGGGGGAGGGGAAAAAACCCATACAATACTGTTAGAAATAAATCTTACCAGTTGAGTTGAGAATAAAGAATGCAGTTCCTTGAATCAGGGGAAAATTTTCAAGAGCACAATACGTAAAAATCAACGGTTGTGGGCAGCCAGTCTCATAAAAGCCCTTTACAGGTAGTCCTAAACATATTACCACAATTGGACCAGAAACTTCATCGCTAAACAAGGCAAATGTTAAGTGAATCACTGCCGTTGTTAAGTGAATCATGGGGTTGTTAAGCAAATCTGGCTTCACCTATTGACTTTGCTTGTTGAAAGCCAGCTGGGAAGGTTGCAAATAGTGACTCCACGACCTTGGAATGCTGCAACTGTCATAAATACATGCTGGTTTACAAGCACCTGGATTTTGGTCACATGACCGTGACCATGCTATGATGGTTGAAAGTGGAAGGACCAGTTGTAAGTCACTTTTTAGTACCATTATAACTGAACAGTCTCTAAACTAATGAGTATAAGTCAGTCTTATACAGAAAAATCTTGTCTTTATTCCTCAAAAATGTACAAAATCACAGCCACTATGAATTCTAAGGAAATGCACTTAGCTGGCATTATGAGAAGGAGCACCTCTGCAGTCAAGCACGCTGCTGGGCTGTGATTTAGTATTTGATGAATAAAAATATTTTGGGGGGAAGGGGTCTTTTTTAATTTGATGAAAGAGATCTCAAGTTGGAATTGAATAAAACTCAATTTAGGATCTGACAGAGAGGAATATTCAACCTATTACGTTTGGTATTTTGTTTAGAATATTGCAGCATAAATTCAGCGCCAGAAAAGTAAACACAGATGACTGAGGCTTCCTTTAACTTCTTTATAAAGACCAAGTAAATTTTACAATACCAGTTGTAGATTTCGTCAACGAGAAGCAAACCCAAACAGAAGCAGATATGTTACAGGTTCAGATCAGAGCGCTAGTTTTCACCAAGCAAGCGAGTTTCTTTAATTCAGCAGGAAAGCAGAGGAGAAGCAGTTTCATCTTCAATAGACAGACTCAGAGCTTAACATAGCTTCAGAGTTGCAGAACTTAATATAGAGCCACGCCAAGGTTACTTCTAGTTTCAGTTTCCAAACAATCTTCATTGACTGACTTAGTTGCTATACCTATTCACTGGCTGACCTTGTTACCATACTCTATTCCAGTTCATGAATATGCTGACATATTTTCCATTGCACTTTTATTTTTTTCTAAAGCCTATTTCTTGTGATTTTGAATTAGAGAAGGAGGAATGACTGAAGAGGGGATTTTCTTCTCACGATAATAACTCAATACTATCTCAAACTTCATCTCACCCTCTACATTTGAACAATGAATACGTGCAACACAGAGCCTTATCTGGACATTCCCTTGATTTTCAAGGATTTAAAATCCTATAGAGATTTAGTTACACAAATATATATGTAGATAAAAAGGATTCAGGAGAGGGCAAAATACTGGCTGACAGATGTCTGGAAAAACAAAGATATAACTTTGAGCATTTGACTTTTGCCTTTGGGCCTAGTAAGTAAATCAGAGAAGAGATATAATTCAGCATCTAATAATATTCCAAAAATGCAAAATCTGTTTAGAACTTTATCTTGAATATGCAAAGTTAATATCGCAGTATGAATGCTAGGCTAAGATATTCTTACATAATTTACATGCAGAGAAATCTTTGACAAGAAGACACTATAAAAAACAAAGCATTTCTCATGTGGAGATGGTATCATCCTAGATATCTGTGATATATACACTCCCTACACTTCTCTCCTATATTTTTTCTTCTAAAACTATGCCAATATTGTTTAGCCCCTTAGAATCACAGGCTTTCTCTTATGCCTAGAATTAAGAAAAAGTTCACGTAAAAAGCGAGAAATACCACAGGACATAAACTTTGTACATGTTACCTGAGATCATAATTTAACATCATAGACTTCACTCCTATTCATTATTACATCTCTTTTAACTGACACTGCTCTCTTCCAGTATCAATAAATGTATATATTTATACATCCAATTTGTTTGAGATGGCTCTTGACATTCTGGATAAAAATTGCCAGGAAAAGAAGGAAAAATAAAGACAAAAAAGACAAAAACCCCACAAAGGAACTTAGTCAAGTATTTCAGAAAGTTGTCAGAAGAAACAGGAAGCAATATTACAACATCTGTAAAGACATTGATGATGGGAAGACACACAGAAAAACAAGGGGAGGCTTTCGAAAACATCTCTACACTAAGAAAAAAATTCCAACTTTGAACGGGTATGGTAAACCTTTTGGACTTCAGGAACCACCAAATTCATACTTTTAAATCCCGCAGACCACTAATATGAATGCAGATGCCGCTTGCTGAAGCATCTGGGCTCCCACTGACAGGATGGGGTTCTTCAGGAACTTAGCTTGGTTGCCTGTTTCTGCAACCTTAAATACTCAGTCATTTGGACCAGTTTCCCATAGAAAACAAAATACCAGGATACATACATACATACAAATATGTGCGTATGTTTTCTTAAGTTTTTGTAGGTATTTATATGTATGGTATTCAGCTTTGTTCCGGTATTTTCCCACATCATTATAGTTGTGCTTTTAAAGTTGTAGTGATGTTTCGACAGAATCTCATCTTCCATCATCACGGCATTGTATACACAAGCCTGATGATGGCAAAGATGAGATTCTGCTGATACGTTGCTACAACTTATAACAGAAGAACTACAATGACGTGGGATAATACCCGAGAAGCTATAACAGCACAAATGTAAGTACCCGCGAGAGCTTAAAAAAACATATATATATCATAATATATATATATAGACACACAACAACACACACCACACACACACACACATATATTGCTGTTTAGCTTCCTTCGGTATTATCCACGTCATGTAGTTCTATTAAGTTGTAGCACACGTTTCAGCAGAATCTCATCTGCCATCATCAGGCTTCTGTGTGGATGTTGGGTCTCACAGTTCCTCTGTTTCAAATTTGAGGCTGGTGTATTCTGATTGGCTATTAGCCTGGGTCTTGTTCATTGGACTTGGAGTTTGATTGATTGGTGTCTGGTTCTTCTGTCTGTTTGTGGCTTTTCGATTGGCTGGCAACACTCTGTTCTTGTGTTGGAGGCTTTCAATGCACTTGGCTCCGTGTGAAAGGACGCTGCTATTCATTAGCAAGCTGGGTTTCCCTGGTGCCTGGTGGGGGGGTGTTTTGAAATTGAGCTATCAGAGGAGGTCTGTTTGTGCCAGGTGTTTGCCTGGCCTGTGTGTGGAGATCTTTCTATTTGAAGAGTGCAGGCTTCCAAATGATTGACAGTCTGGTGGAATCATCTCTTCTATCATGTTTTCAGGTCTTTTTTCAATCTCTATGGCTTCTCTGATAATTTCTGTGGCTGGGTTTTAATAGTGGCTAGGGTTTTAGTGCCATTGAAGTTGATGTTGTGACCTGTGGTTTTCATGTGTTGGACTAGTGAAGTGTGTTCCAGCTTTTTTACTGGCATTTTTGTGTTCATCTAGGCGGTACTTATCTCTCTATGGTCTGTCCAATGTATGTGGCCGGGCAATGATGTACAGGGAATTTCGTATATATGCCTTGGTTTTCCAGGTCATTTTGTCTTTGGGGTTCCTCAGGAATGCTGCTATTTTTTGTCTGTTTTGAAGGCATCTTGATGTGATGCCTGTGTAGTATCTTACTGATTTTATCTGTAGTACCTCTTATGTAGGGCAAGAACAGCTCTTCCATAGGTCTGTTGGTCTTCTAGGTCCTCTGTTATGTCTTGGTGTGTTTTTGTGGATCAAGCTGGTGATTTGTTTTGTGAAGCCATTGGCTGTCAATACTTCAGTCAGGTGCATAGTTCAGTCTTTATATGTGTCTTATCTGGCCAGGCGTTTGGTTCTGGTAATTAGTGTTTTCATCCATCAGAATTATCTGTGCTGGGTGTGGGGGATTGGGCATTGGAGGTAGCGGTTGGTGTGTGTTTTCTTTTGTATATGGTGTGTCCCAGGTGCCATCTGTTCTTTTGTATATTAGTACATCTAGGAATGGTAGTTGTTTATTTCGTTTCCATGGTGAACTTGATTTTGGGTGTGTTTGTTTAGGTGTGTTAGGAATTGTACTAGGTTTTCTTTTCCATTGGGCCAAATCACAAATGTGTCATCGATGTATCTTAGCCATAGTTTGGTTTGTGGTGGCATTAGCCAGGGCTCCGGATTCCCAATTCTTCCATGAACACGGTTTGCAATGACAGGTGACAGTGGTGATCCCATAGCTCCTCAATTTGCTTGTATCTTTGTCCTTTTATATGAAATATGTGTTGGTTAGGCAGTGTTCTGTTAGTTCCATGAGGTCTTTAGCTGGTTGGTATTTATTTTTGGATGATTTCAAGAGTTTTTTTATTGGGACTTGAGTAATAGTGAAACCACGTCGAAACTTACAGCAGATCTTCTGTTTCTACATGTAGATCTTTGATCATTTCTAGGAAGTGGTATGAGTTTTGTACATATGAAGCTGCGGTTTCACATGGGCTGTAGTTGTTTTTGCTAAGTATTTAGCAATTTTTGTAATGGTGCTCCTATGGAGGCTGACTATGGGTCTGAGAGGTTCATCCAGGCGGGTACTTATTTCTACTGGTCTGTCTCAATCTTGTCCAATTTTATGGTCTGTCCATGATCCCTGTGCATCATGCCAGCACATACATTGGACAGACCAATAATTTTTAAGTGTTGTTCGTCGGCTAAGCATTCGTCGGCTAGCCGAGACACTCATCCTCCAGAACAAAATGCTTAGCTGACGAACAACACTTAAAAACCGAACTACACACTCTCACTAAGGTACTTACAGCCAATGGAGTTCCAAAAAAAGATGACCCACCTAATCCAAAAAGAAACCCCAACCAAAAGCCAAGACAGAGAACAGAGAATGGCAAAGCCTCCTCCCATATATAAAAGGCACTACAGACAAAATCAGCAAGATCCTCCAAGAACACAACATTAAAACAGCATTCTGCACAACACAGAAAGAAATATCACCCATCACCCATAAGAAAACCTAAAGACAAATCGAGTTAGAAAACCAAGGAGTATACGAAATCCCTTGCACTGCCTGCTCCACCACATACATCAGGCAAACTAACAGAAGAATAAGTGCACGCATTGAAGAACACAAGAACTCAATCAAAAAAGAAGAACTGACCTCTTCCCTGGTCCAACACCTCAAAGCCACAGACATGAAATTGACTTTAAAAATACCAGAACTGTTGCCAAAACCGAACACTCAACAACAGAATAATCAGAGAAGCCATAGAGATAGAAAAAACGCCACACAGAATGAATAACCAAGATGATATACCCATCCGCCTACCGAACCATTGCGAAACTGCCTCATTATAAAAATACCCACATGAAGAATGAAACCAGACCCCACCATGATGCCACAACAAGATTGCCACCACCACATTTCCACGTAGAAAAAAGACTCACACCCACACAGAAATGCATGAGACACGACCAATGACCAGAGAGCCGTACCCGCAATTGCACCACTACGCGCTCAAAACCCTCTGACTCCATACAAGAAGCGAACTGACACCCACCATGAAGCTGTTGGTCATGACCGACGAACGCCGAACGCCAAACAGGATCACAGCTCACCGCCTCAAATCCCCCGCAACTAAGAATAACCCTGAGCACAACCAAGCCCCCGCTGACAGAACCCACCCCCAGCAAGTCGACACAAGAGCCAACCCCCCTACAAATCAGAACACACCCAAACCCAACAATGAGAAACAGCACCGCCCCATCCCAAAAACAGCCAAGCCCCAAACCAATCAATCACACACCCCACTAGCAGTTAAAAAGGAAGAAGCAGCTGCAGCTCACATACTTGAGAACACAGAGGCACGAAGAAACAAGCCTGAAAATGATGAATGAGACTTCATCGAAACGTTGCTAGATACTGTCCAATTTTACATTTGGAGAAAACCCAAGCAACCAAAGATCTATCTATTATATGTTGTGTGTGTCTGTGTGTTGTGGCTGTGGTTGTGTTGCTGTTCCTTCCTTCGGGTTATACCCACGTTCACTGTAAGTAGCTTTTAAAAGTTGTAAGCAACGGTTCAGCAGAATCTCATTTGCCATCATCAGGCTTCTGTATTTGTAGTTTTGTACATACAAACTCAATACAGAAGCCCTGATGATGGCAGATGAGATTTTGCTGAAACATTGCTACAACTTTAAAAGCACTACAATGATGTGGGATAATACCCAAAGGAAGCTGAACAGCATATATATATATATAGATAGATATATATGTATATATGTATGTATGTATATATGTATGTATATATGTATACATGTATATATGTATATATGTATATATATAAAATATCTCTTTCCCTTTCTCCCTCTCCCTCTCTCTTTCTCCCTCTTTCTCTCATCTCTCGTCTCTCTCTCCCCCCTGTCCCGGGGAGGGGGGGGAAGGAACCTCTGAACTGGTGCTAGGTGGTGGGAATCTGATGTCCAGAGACCAGCGAGCCATGTGCTGAAGTCCAGATGACTGGTGGGGAGGTGGAGCAATCCTGCAGTCTCCCTAGCAAACCCGTATCATGGCTCCTGCCTCCACACATCAAGGCTGAGCAGCAGCGGGGAGAGCCCGGATCTCCTGAGCTGCAGGAAGCAACTGCCAGCGATACCTTCAGCTGAAGAGGTTGTGAGGGGGAGACTCAACCCCTCCCCTCAAGAGCTGCAAAGTGCTCACCACCCCTCCTCCTTCCCGCTGTGAGTACTTCTAGCGAGGATGAAGAGAAACACGGTAGGAGAAGCTTGGCGGCTGCCAGAGGGGTGGTGAGCGCTTTGTGGCTCCTGATGGGAGGGATGCAGGAGTGGAAACACTCAGGAAGGGTTCTCATGCCATGATTACCTGCACGCTACCTCCCTCCCCACGCACATCAGTCCATCCGCTGCCAGTATCACCCTTGTTGCAGACACAGGTGCACTGCGGACCACCAAAATTTTCTCATGGACCCCCATGATTCTCAGACCATTGATTGGCAACCTCTGTGCTAAAGGACCATCAGAGGGACAGTAACTGATTCAAAGAAGATAGAAAGTGAAAGGAACATACTGACATTCTTTGAAGAGGTCAACACTTAAAATATTTTACAAAATAGTTTTATTTACAATATTGTATTGACAATGAGGTTAGATCAGCACTCCAAGCTCTGCCAAGTCTGAAGGCTATAAAAACGTATAGAAACATGGCAAGCAACAGAAGTAAATAAAAATTCTCATCAAACTATGCCTGCAAATCTAGGTATATACACTTGGCCAACAGACTGGAAAAGACTGCACTACTAAAGAATGCACTTTAGTAAAGAAAAAAGAATGCACTAAAGAAAATGTACACATATTGAACAAAATGTACACATTATCACGCTTCTAGCAAAACAGCACATCATCCAATGTACATTAGATTTCCTACATGGAAAGGAAAATATACACTGGATAATTAAGAAAGCCAAAGAATATTAAGTGTATTGACGATATCAAACAGTATATTTCCAAAAAAACAGGAATCTCATGGCAATGCATTGTCCTCAGACAAAACCCCAGAGAGAAGAGAGAGAGAGAGAAGAGAGAGAGAGAGAGAGAGAGAGAGAGACAGACAGACAGACAGGAAGATANGAGAAGAGAGAGAGAGAGAAGAGAGAGAGAGAGAGAGAGAGAGAGAGACAGACAGACAGACAGGAAGATATGTGTGATTTTAAAATTGAAGGAAGAAACATCAACAACCTGCCTTATGCTAATGACATTACTAGCCTAGCTGAAAATACAAATGATCTGCAAGCTTTGGTAATGAAAGTCAAAGAGAAAAGGGGAAAAATGGGACTAAGATTAAATATAAAGAGGACAATTTAGGACAATAGATATAGCAATCACTGTACAATTGACACTGAAGTGGTTGATAGTCTCTGCCTTTTTGGATCAACTATCAACAGTCACCACAAGCCAGGAAGTAAGTTGCAGACTAGCTCTTGGTACAGCATAAAGGCCTTGAAAAAGTTATGCACATACTGCGATTGCTTATATATCAACAAAGATCAGAATCCAGCTGCAATGTTCTTTCCTCTGAAGTTTTATGGAAGTTCAACTTAGAAGAGAAATAATATTAATACTGGACTTCTTTCTTTCTTTCTCCCCTTCCTTCCTTCTTGCAGACATCTCCCTTGGATCCAGAAACCCAACTTCTAGAATCAGAAATAAATCAATCATATTGAAGTTCAGCTTAAATTTATTTTTTCACACCCTGTCTTTTATAATTTGGAAATCTGCACAAGTTCTCAAAACATCCACTAAGAAGTACATCGTAGTATCATCAATACCCTGCTGACAATTAGTCTCAAGTCAATGTGTGATTCTGTCCAGTGGCTTAACTTACATAGAGACATATGAAATAAGGCAAAAATTTACAAAAATTCCAGGGAATCAAGTATGTATCTCTCAGTTATCTCTTCCAATATCACCACCATCATAAAGTGGTATATTTAGTCTCCAGCTTCTTCAAGTACATCATTTTTTTTGTGTGTGATTAATGAGTTCAACACAGTGGTGCTATTCTACTGGTTCGTCCTGGTTCTGGCGTACCAGTAGCACCAAAGATCGTTTGAGACCCAACTGGTTCTCTCTACTGAGCTGCTGTTGGGTCCACTGGGCTCCCATACTGACCTTTATTCCCTGCTTTTGAAGCGCAGCTGCTTTGCACAGCACAGCAGATTGCCTCACATCAGCTGTTGAAGCTACAGATTGCAAGTGGAGAGTAGGACAGCCTTTGCGTGTTTGCAAAGTGCACATTTGGCATGCACACGCAAAATATGTGTGAGCGCAAAGCACACCCATCAAGCCACACCCACCAAAACGGTGGTAAACCTCTTTGAAATCCACCACTGGTTCAACACAAATGAGAAATCCCGAGATTCAATAAAGTTGCCATCCCCCTTCCCACTCTTCCAGGAGAAAGAGATAGTCAAGGGCATTTGTGTGCCAAGTCTAAATCTTAATTCAGAATACAATGAATCAAGATTTCTTCTCAGAATTCTAATCCAATAAACCCATCCATCAGTCCTTGAGCTATTCATATCCAATGTGTTCTAACAATGACCTATTTCTAGATTTCTATGATATGATATCTCATCTATGATATCTGAGGCATTATACACGTATGCAGAATGAATGAGGTTCTAGCACAGGAGAGCAAACAAGGTTATCAAGGATAAAAATAAATCTAAGACAAGGAGAATCATAATACAAAAAAAAAGATCTACAAAATCCAATGCAAGTAACTCTCCGGTAAATGTGTACAGTTTAGTATAAAATTCTATCTTAATGAAAACCAAATCTTTACTGAGATCTACCCAGAAGTAAGTCTCCATTTAATCTTGAACAGATATGCAACACATGGTTGTAGCCTTAATATATTTAAATATTTCAACTAACTTGAACTTTCAACCAGTAAAAATCAAAATTGTAACTCACTTCCTCAAAGGGAAAAGCAATGGTAATTATGAAGGGACATGTGGTAACTGTATATATTTTCAGACAAAAGATGAAATTCCTCCCACAACTATTTAAAGTCCAATAAGCAGCTTAGTAGTAGTATTTATTTAAAAGAAGCTTAAAACACTGGATTGCTAGTCAAAATGACACTTATTTCACTTTTATACCCAGTATGGCACACGAATATATTTCTATAAGAATCATACAGAAATGAAATACATAATTTTTGCTGTTCCTTCAGTGGCATTTGCCTAACAACATTTTTGTGTTGTATTAATTACTGTAGTGGAGAATATTTAAATATAAAATTAAAGGAAAAGCATTATGTAGATAAAATAATTAGTAGTACAAAAGTTAGGTATTTTTATCAACTCAGTTTATTAAAAGGTCTAAAAATTCATAAAGAAGTAGCTGTGCAAATTTATTTTAATTCTTTCTCTGAAACAGCAAAACAATTATCTTTCCATCATAGTCAGTTGGGGTGCAATTTTGTTGCTTGCTTTTTTGTTAGTGTGCTATCGAACCATCAGTGCCCACAACAGTACATTTCACAGTGGACACCAAAAACAGCTAAGCACATCAAGGTCTTGCATAAGGTTTGGAGGATGACTCCCACAAAGCCTTGTCTTTGGCCATGTTGGCTGGGACTGACGGGAATTAAAATCCCAAAGCTTTGGAGGACAGTAAGTTTTATATCCCTGATTACAAGCACATCTAATCCTTACTCTTAGGAATTTATAATCTCAACTGCAGCACAAGGGATTATAGAAACTCCTCTAAATTTGAACTGAATAAACCACACCTTCAGCTACCTTCCCTGGTTCCTATCTTTTTTAGACATATATCTTGCTTTTTCTCCAGGAACTTTGTTAGCATACACACAATTTCCACTCCGTTTTTTTCTTTTTCTGGTAACAACTCCATGGGATAGGTTAGACTTTGCAGGAATGACTGATCCATCCAGTCGACTTAATTAAAGGCCCTGTCCCACTGCACTTACGGATGCAAAGAGGATGTAAAACGTTAAAAAAAGCTTGCCATCCATTGGAAAACGCGTATGCATCATTGTGTATGCTCATGCAATACGTGTTTCATTACACTCGTCCCTCAAGCACCCTCACGGGCAATTTCTCCGGGCAAGAAGTTTTGATGCACAAAACTTTGTGAACGGAATGAACTTTCCGCGTGTATCAATGTAAAATCTGCAACAATCAGCAACAACGATTCTAGTGTCCGCTGTATCCTCTCTGCTCATCTGGGCATCTCTGCAACTCCATCACGTCGTGCAGCCCTCAAGAAAACAGAAAGAGGGAGAACAAAAGGCTACACAGGACACGACACAGCGTTACGTACACGAAATAGAAAGGATCCGTTTGCATCCGATATACTCCGCGGGGCATCCTTCTTCCTTTTAGGCCGTAGGTGATGCATCTGCTTCATCCTCAATGCGTCAGCTTCTAAATTCTCCCGGAACCCCTTCCGGAGGTGTCATCCGTTCACTTCTAGGCTCCTATGGAAATCGCGTTAACATCCCGTGCATACTTCTGTTTTATGCCAAATTTTTGCCACTTTTTGAGGCAGATGACAACGGATGGAGCCACCCCCGAAATTTTGCTCATCCACTGTGTCCTTTATGCATACATTTTGCATCCGTAGGCCAGTGGGACCGGGCCTTGGACTTGAGCACTTCACCCCACATTCTCAACTGCTCCCAGCACATTTGTGGGAGCTATTTAACCCCATACAAAGCACCTCTCACTCTTTTCAGAATCTACCACGAGGTTGCATAATCTCTGAAGACTTCAACTTCAGATGCAAATTAGAATTTACAACCAGATTGCCTCTCAATTTATACACCCGAAGCCAGAAAAAAAGACATTTTTATTTATCCCAGTCAAATGTGATCAAGAGCAGAAATCCCTCCTCTCTTTGGAGCCGGGAGGAGAGACAAGAACTGCAGAAGTCGCTGAAAAATCCAACAGCCGTTCCGCAAAGGAAGAAAAAGAAAGGCAAAGGAAACGGCGAGGAGGAAGAGACACGACTCGGCCTCACGCAACTCTCTCGCTCTCTCTCCCCCCCCCCCCCCCCCCCCCCCCCCCCCCCNCCCCCCCCCCCCCCCCCGTAACCGTTGCAGCGGCTCCTTCGCGTCTCGAAGGTGCGAAGCTCCTCCCCTTCGCCTTCTTCGGGCGCCCTTGGGGCTCTTCAGAAACTCTTTGCCGCTGCCTTGGCATTGGATACCGCCGCCTCAGCTGTGACGGTCAAAGGCCCAGCCTCATCAGCCGCCGGCCCCGAGAGACCCGAGAGTTGGCACAGATTGGTCTGCCACCACGGAAAGCAGGGAGCGGGGTAGTTAAATATGGCTCTTCTCTGCCTTTACTTTCCGCCCCCTCGCGCTCTCGGGTTACCTTAGCAGCACCCCCCCTCCCCCCCACACACACACCGTCCCCAGGGCGGCTCGAGAGAGGCGCGCGCGAGCCCGAGCTCAAGAGTTCCCCACCACCGAGGGTGGGGGGGGGGCGCAGAGAGCGAACTCTCGGAGCGTTCCTTTCGTAAATACGCGCGCAAACACACAGACACACACACACACACTCCCCCAGCCACACACTGCCCAGAGCTTCTCACGGTTTTTTTTTTGCAACCCCTTCGTTTCTCCTCCGGGGCGTTAAGAAAGGCGAGCAGTCTCTGCCCAGCTCTCGCCCTCTCTGTGATTTTGTGTGTGTGTGTGTGTGAGAGAGAGAGAGAGAGGGTGTGTGTGAGAAAGAATGTGTGTGAGTGCGTGTGAGAGTGTGTGTGAGTGAGTGTGTGTGTGTAAGAAAGTGAGACTGAGTGGGTGAGAATGTGTGTGAATGTGTGAGTGTGAGAAAGGGAGAGTATGAGAAAGAATGTGTGT
>BHFT01041724.1:7645-17668 GCA_004320025.1 Laticauda laticaudata | reverse complement strand
GCGGCGGGAGGGTGAAGGGGGGAGAGCCAAGCGCGCTTGACGTTTCTGGGAAGGAGAACGGCCTGCGGAGACTGACACCGACCCGAGTGACGGCTCCTCTCCGCGCGCCCCGAAGCCGCGCGCCCCGCTGCAACCGCATAGAGGACGAACGGAAATGCGGCCGCGTTAAATTGCAGAACGGGAGAACCTGGCGCCCTATTTTATTGCAACAGGCAGTTAACGGGAGGGCGGGGGTTTAGAGTACAGATCTCGCCGCCGGCCTCTTCAAAAGCTGAAATCAAGCCCGTGACTTGGAAGGGCGCTGCTCAGCGCGCTGGCCGGAAAAGGCTGGGCGGATCGGGAGGGTCGGCTCCCTTGATTTTTAATTAATTTAATTGGGGGGGAGGGAGGGGGCTTATTTTTCTACCCCTCCCCGATGTGGATCTGAAAAGGGGAAACGAGGCTCCGGCGTTACCTTTCTCTTCGGCATGGTGTTCCCTCCTGCAGGCGGCTGAAAGCCCAAGCGAGGAAGAAGCCACGGGCTGTGCTCGTCGCTGCACCAGCAGCCCCGGATCGCTCTGGGCAGCCTTCGGGAAATTAATTGCCCGCCGCCCGCGATCACCGGAGCTGGCAGGGCAGCCTTACCGCTGGGTTGACCCCTCCCCGGGCGACAGCTGAAAGCAAAGGCGGCCTCCGCCTGGCGACGCCGCTCAGCGCCCACCGCTTCGACGGGAGGGCAGGGAAGGCGGGCGGGGTGGCGACGGAGAGGTGCAGCTCTCGCTTGCGATTGGCTCCCCAATTCGGTTTCTCCCCTCCCCGCCCCCGATTTGGGAATAGAGCCGGAGGAGGGGAAGGCCCTGCGGTTCAGAGGCAGGACGCGCCGGGGCGAGGCGGGGTCCCGTGATTGGCCGGCGGGCGGCTCTCGCCTGCTGCCCAAAGGAAGGCGCCGAGGTTGGAAGCGGGAGAGCCGCGGCGCGCCGGGGCGGGAGGTGGCCGGATGGACCCGACTGGCTGCGAACCTCGAGGGCTTTGCGTGAAGTTGTATTTCCCCAACTTCAGACGACTTCGGACCGAGTAGATGACGACGTCGCAGTCCTCTGTGTTTTGCTCGGAAGATGAATAACCTGCTCATTTATTTCCAAAGCTAAGATTGGTTGGGTCGTGATAGATCTGGATCTGTACAAATTTATATTTATATACATTTCAATTGTATGGACAAACAAACGTTGGTTTTAAAGTGATGCTGGGGTGAAGAACCTGTATTTGTGATCTATGAAATGTTGTTTCTCAGTAAATGCGGTCGGATGGATTTAATTCCTTGCAGACATCTTATTCAACGTGCATTGGATTGGTTCTGTCTTAAAAGAGACTTGACGGTCATTTGTGCGAAATGGTATAGGCCGGATCTCCTGCTTGAGCAGGAGGTTTGACTAGAAGACCTCCAAGGTCCCTTCTAATTCGGATATTCTGTTCAGAGGAACCATCGGTGTCTTTTAATTGCCAGCGGTGAGACAGTGGGTCGGATCCTAAACGATTGTTTTAAATTGCGTTTCGTTTGCGAAGAGGAATTGCTGTTTTCATTATTGTCAGTGTATTGCGGGGATAGGCACTAATAGATTATTGGCGTTAAAGACAAAATAAAATTATTAAATCGGAGCCATCCCTTGATTTATCCAATAAACACATGGCTTACTTTCCTAAGTAAGTGCTTATAAGCAAACAGTATCTACTTGACTTATCTGCACTCTGAAGCAAAGCAGGACCAGGCCTGATTGGCATTTCAGTGGGAAACCCCAAAGGTGCAAGCTAGGCTGAGAATTTAAAACAAATATGGAAGAGGACAATGGACAAACAACTTCCACATGGCTATCAAGAAATTCAAGAAAACAGCCTAAGACCTTAACCTTCACTTAATTTTTTTCAAGGAAGAAGAGAAAGCAAAGCAGGATACCATCATAGTGCTTCCATTTATATGACTAGGTATAGTAATTTACTCCTGTATTCCCCTTTTCTCCTGCTTATTTGCGATTTGCATCTATATGTGTTTCCTACTTTGTATGTTAAAAAGTTGCTATTTATATTATATACATATGAAAATATTTGAACATCTTACAAAATCTAATGCTAATAATTTTATTATTGTTGTCAGAGGTTAATAGTTTATCACAAATACATCACTTAATGGATGAGTTTTACTCATTATAGATTTTGCATTTCCTAAAATAAAAGGAAGCTTTGGTTTGTTTCATCTTTGCACATATTCCTGTCCTAGCTTTGTACTGTTAACAACATAGAAATTAATAATGGAGATAGAACTTCTTCCTGTCTTCCAATGGAGTCTGCCAAAATTTCCTCTGCTTTTTCGTAGGATTCTTCTAGTACCAAGGGTACTTTAATGGGCAATGGGTTTATTGTCACAAACTTTGTGAGTTGAATGCTTTTTCATGGGATGCGATAGTCTCAGTTAACAGTTTTGGAGATGCTATAAAAAGCTGCAATGTCTCTGCCTGTTCCAGTTGACATTCATTTCATTCCCCTTGAAGCATCTTGTGATTTTTAACCCTTTTTTGTTCCATAATCAAGGTATTGTCCTATTACAGATGAAAGCATTTAGTTGTAAGCATTATGGTCAACCCAGGTATCTTTGCTGTCACTAACAAAATAATACTGTTCAAGATTTAAATCTTGTTTAAATGTAAGTCATTAAATTCTTATCTCTTGTCAGGTCATCTGACTGACCAGATCGGTTTATAACTCTTTTTAGTTCAACCAATAACAAATAAAACCAATAGTTTTATAAATATACTAGAATGTTTTGGAATACAACAGCCAGCATGCTACATGACTTATTGAAAAGATGGAAGGAATTATTAATATTGGTTTAAAAATATCCTATTAACTTCAAGATCTCAGGTAACCATTCCCAGATTTTTTTTAATGCAACCAAGCAACAATTACTTTCTGTTTTTTGGTAAATACAGATTCTATAGTAACTGGCAAGAGTATAATATTGAGGTAATACCTCTCTTTGGAGTTTGTCTCCAAACCTTGACTTCAGTTAACCTCAATATCTAGTATATATACATAATATAGCCTTCAAACATATTGGGCTACAAATTCCATGCTGGTTGGTATTGATGGGAACTGGAGGCAAGCAGACATTTTCTAGACTAATAGCATACTTGGGAGGAAGATGAAAGTTGATATTCATCACATTTGAACAGCAAACAGGTAGAAAAAAATCTAATGTATAAATTACTATTTAAAGAAGACACTTTTAAAATATACAGCTGTTGATTTTCCTTCCCTCCAGCCAAGTGGAATTAATTGAATTTTCTGAGAAACTGCAGGTAGGATCTGGTTTGGCACAAGCTGTGTAAATTACTAAATAAAGAGACAGGAAGTTTGTGGGCTTTTATTAAATAATTCTTCTTTGGGGACTAGCCAGTCCTGCCTATTTTTCTAATTTTATTTTCTTAATCCCTTCTCATCCTCATTCTTGACACAAATAGATTCTTGTCAAGATATTATGTGTATTTTCAATACCATCTGATCCAAAATAAACTTTGAAAGCCTACCTTCTGAAAATCAAAAAAGAGAAACAGTATTCTGCAGAATTGCTCTGCAAAGAGAAGTAGTTCTAGGTATGCAAAACCACACCTGGCTTTACCATTCTAGTAGCCTGGGAATAGCAAAATTCAAGGAATTAATCCTATGCCAGAATAAACATTTGCATTTGGGATGAATCAGGCATTTTAGCTGCGGTAACTCAATAACAAAAAAGTTTGAAGCCCAGTGAAAATGGGAAAATGCTTTTGTTGTATTCAAAATAGTTTTTTTAGTCCAGTTTCCAAAATGGCCAGTCTTGGAGATTTCTAGAAGTTGTAGTTGCAGTGAATTTTGAGGTCACCAGACTTTGGAAAGGCTGACATAAACCAAAAAATGCTGGAAATTATATGCAATAGGTCAAGGGTCTTCAAACTTGACAAGAGTTGTGGACTTCAACTCCCAGAATTCCTGAGCTAACATGGAGGCATTCTGGGAGTTGAAGTCCACAAGTCTTAAAGTTGCCAAGTTTGGAGACCTGTTCTACTTAGTCATGTTTCCTTATAGGTATAAAGAAATAAAGAAGAAGAATGGATAAATTTCCAAACCAAAAGAGGAGTGGCTTAGAGATAACAGCAAAGACAAATAGACTGTAGATATCTTCCATTGTTTATAGGATTTTATTTATTTAACGAACAAAATTGTAATAAAAAAGGACATCCACAGCCAGAAAGGTATATAACAGTATTAATTTACATTTTATTCCAGAATGAAATATTTTTTAAATCTTTACAGATAGTATTTCACATTGTATTGTGTTACTACAGCTGAACTTAAGGATTTCAAAAATCCTTAATCATTCAGTTAGTGTCCTGTTCCAGAACAATCAACAGAAAGTAGCACAGCTAGGAAGCAAAATATAGATTATAAAATAAAATTGTCAAGCAAACTGAAGAATAAACCTTGAGGACAAAGCACCATATCTTCTGCAAAGTTATGTCCTACATTATTTACTTGAAGATTTTTTTTAGAGGTGAACAAACATTTGATAGAACTTTTCCAATAAACATTGTGCATGTGAACTTTTAAAGTGGTTGTGACAAAAATCCAGATGCACAGCTATTAAAAAAGTTTTTAAACAGTTGTGGAATAAATGATAGCTCTCTTACAGATGAGCAATTATTTAAAAAAAGAAAAAGCAGAAATCAAGAATAAATAGTAAAATGACTTTTTAAAGCAGTAAAAGGAAATAAAATTTCCTTGGAAATTTTACAGAGAGCAATATCACTCAAGAAAGAGGTAAATCATATGTGAAGTGGATAGAAAAAAATATTCTTCCCCTCTCACAATATTAGATTGTTGAGGCCACCCACTGACGCAAAAGTCAGAGGTATTCAAAACCAAGAAGAGGAAATGTTTTTTCTACATAGTACATAATTAAACTTTGGAATTTTCTGTAACATTGCAGCCAATTTGAACATTATGAAAAAAAAATGGGTCCGTTCCTGCATTCCAAGCGCCCAGGCCGAGCTGCAACTGTCCCTCTCTTGCCAGTGCCGTCTCCAATAACAGCAGCAGGGGCGGCAGGAACCATGAAAGCATTTCAGCCACTTCTTGGGTGGGGGAGCCGCCTCCGTAACTTTCACAGTTCCTGCTGCCGCTGTTATTGGAGACGGCACTGGCGAGAGAGGGACAGCTGCAGCTCAGCCTGGGCGCCTGGAATGCAGGAACGGGCTGCGCACCGGGACTTTTGCAAACTTGCAGAGCCCGAGGTTGGAGCACCAAGGGTAGCAGCAGCAGAGACGCTTGCTCGGCTCTTCTCACTCCCACCCACCCGCTCGGGACATCGTTTTTTCGGGGCTAAAAAAAAAATAAGGCCTAGCCTTATTTTGTGAGAAACATGGTACAACCACATGTGGCCCTGGGTTCCTCTCTTTACGATAATACCCAAACATTCACAGCAAGATTGTCCATTATTTCTAGTTGAAAACTGCACAAAATCTGTACCAAAGGTAACAGATAAACAAAAAAACAAAGACAACCCTAAATCTCTAAATCATGGAAACGCTTGGATTTGATACTTCCTTGTTCTTTTCCCATCAATGCTTCTCTGACTATAGTCCTTATGTACCAAAGACTAGGGGTGTCTATAGTTACTTTTTATTTAGGTTAGTTTTTCTCAACCTTAGCAATTTTAAGATGCATGGACTTTGACTCCCATAATTCCCCAACCAGTATGCTGGCTGTGGGATTCTGGGAGCTGAAGTCCACAGATCATAAAGTTGCTAAAATTGAGTAACACTGATTTAGAGACTGCAGGAAATTTTAGGATAATTTAAACTTTTGAACAGAGGTCTCCAAACTTGGCGACTTTAAGACTTGTAAACTTCAATTCCCAGAATTCTCCAGCCAACATAGCTGGCTGAGGAATTCTCGGAGTTGAAGTCCACAAAAGTTGCCAAATTTGGGGACCCCTGCCTTAAAATGTGTCTCATAGTTGTGTCTAGCCTAATGTAGTCAGTTTCCAACCTCATTCAGATTCCACTATGGATTGATATCAGTATAGCAGTTTATCTGTAAAGATTGAAATCCATGCCTGAAATGTGCTTTGAACTTTTTGTTACTTGCTAAGAAGAAAGGAATATCAGTGTGTCAATCAAGATACTTTAATTTACTGGATATTTTTCTGGATTTTTATTCTGTCTTCTACATACATGCAAAAATATGCATATCTAGGCCCTTTCCCTTCAATAAGAGGAGTGTCTATATCTGACCTGGGTGAAATGATTAGCATTCTTTAGCTTTCCATTACTCATAATTTCTTTAGAGCTTCCAAATACCATCACTTCATTGCCAGCGTTCTTTCTAAATTCTTGATTTTGATGACTCATTTTCCGCCCAGCACCTCAAAGTTTAAACACAAAAGAGAAAAGTGTACATTAATTAAAATTCCTTCATAGCAACCTGCTTGCAAATATCATTTCTACTATTCTTAGAGAGGCAGTATAAGAACCACTTATCTCCTTTCTGTGGCAGTATTGCCAAATGTGCAAGATCAACCGCCCGAGAAAAATGCCCTTTTGACACCCCATTGAAATCTTGGCTTCTACTCTTCTGGAGGACAGGAGATAGAAGCTCCTAGCAGTCCTTTCGTCTCCTTTCAGATGGAGAAGGCCACCAAGTGCCTTCCTTGAGCAACTGGCATTAGAAGGCAAGAAATAGAAAACAGTTTCTCTAGAGCAGGGATAGTTCAGGAACCATGGCCATTTTATGACTTATGGACTTCAACTTCCAGAATTCTTGAGCCAGTATGGCTAGCTTAGGAATTCTGGGAGTTGAAGTCCACAAGTCATAAAGAGCCTTTAGTTCTCCACTCGACTCTAGAGAAAGCAGTTCAATCATTATCTGAGACCAGGCTAATCTTCCTTGTGTCTTGTTGATTTTTGGAAGAAGCAGGGGGCCTTATTTTCTATGAAACCCAAAGCAGTCTTCTTTAACCAGATTTTTGGTACTATTAGAGGCAGAGAAAATGATAATTCCACTGGTACTTCAGCATCTCTTTAAAGTTTTAATATTACTAAGTTTATCTTTGGTTCAAGATTTTTATTTCTGTATTTTGCTTGAGTTTTGACTTTGAGGTGCCTTTTTTTTTTAAAGAATTCTCTAATTAAAATGCGTGAAGACTTCTAGATTGAAAAAACACACATGAGAGACAGGAGGGTAAGTGGACAATAGCCTGATTTATTTATTCTGGAAACAGCAAATCTTCTTTTGTGGGAATCTCTACACTTGAAGTTTTTCCGTTTCAGTGCTCCCTCATCATCCTTTCACTGTCACTCTGGGTTCAGAAGCAATTCCCATTCAAAACAAAAGGGAGAACATTTTTTTTTTCAGAGAGGAAAAGCAGCTCCAAATTATAAAATCAAATTTCTAAAAACTCACCAACTTAGCAGTGGACTCCCTATGTATATTGCTAGAAAGGTTTCTAGAAGGTACAAATCTGGCTTCAGTATATTGACATTGATGAGCTAAGTAAAGTGGTTTATGCAGACAGTGGACATTTATTTCTTTGATTACTGTCATAATCCAGCATAAATTGAGTTCAGAAATCCTAGTATGAATAGAAGGAAATTTAACAAAAGTCAAGGTACATACTAATCTTTTGAATTGGATCCAGACAAGTCTAAATTATAAAGTTAGTGTGGTTAAAATATAGGAAACTCCATGCCTGAATGTTTATTTGGCCAGTCACATAGCATTCTAAGCCAGTGAAGTTACATCACAATTACTTGTAATAGTTTTAAGAAGTAATAGTTTCAAGAAAATTCAAATAGTGAATACCCTCATAAAAAGGGTAAAAAGGGAGAAGTTTAGAGTGAGTGTATTAGGACATTAAATATTAAATTAATATTAGTAGGATAGTTCAATTTAGTAGCTAGTGAAATGTACAATGGGCCAGTATACACAGTTGTACTTGATTGATTAGAGAGTGTTGACTCCTGCATGAAGCAATCTAGGCTGTGATTGGTTGCTGTGGTGGGTGTAAAGGCGGAGTTTCCTTTGCCCCTACATTTTTTTTATCCCTGTGCTCTTGTGTGCTGTATGATTTGTCTCATGATGTTCCTATATTCTTACTATTTTGTCTGTCGTAAATATAAATGTAAAATACGTTTTATTCATATAAAACTACAAGTTCATGTCAGTGTCTCTGACATCATTTGGACACTTGCTGCACAATTTCTTCATATAGTGGTGCTTGTTGTAGGAGATAAATATTTAAATATATTATAAGCAATTCACACATAGGTAGTCTAAAAGATTTTGTTACTTGAGTGGAACAGTAAGTTGATATCTCATCTTTCTTTCCATGAATAGAGAATTGCTGGAACTTACAGATGACTCCACCTTCAACACAAGGGATGGGAAGATATCTTTCACAATAGTTCAGGGTGGTGGGGCATAGGACTCTGTCTTCCAACATTTTGTGTTGATTTTTTGCCCACAAGCATCTGCTGCTTGAATACATCATGTAATACCTAAAATCGTATGAAAATAAACATAATGAAACCTCATTTTAAGGGACTTATTGAAGAGAGAGAAGAATGCATCATGGCAATTTTACATCACTTGGATGAATTATGTAATTATGTAAATGATATACTTCACCATAGAATTAAGTCTCTTGAATGCAATTTTTTTGTATCCATGTCTTACAAATTGAGATTCCACTGTGTAACTGCTACTGCAGTAAAATGAAAAAGATAAACTAGAATATTTTTAAACATGTCTTATCATAATTTTATGTTGAGAAGCAGAACAAATGTTTACAGAGCTTGCGCAAAACAAGCATTAGTTTTGGGATAATGATACTGTAATGATATCTATAGTTTATATCTCTATTTTTGGATACTAAGATTTATTATGATTATTCTGCTTGTTGGACCTATTTGAAATGTATCCTAAATCTAGTTCTAAATCTAAACCACCTTCCATGGTTCCTGAAATCTTAATTTCTTTATAAGAGGTATTAAAATGAGAAATAGTCAGTTTTATATATTTGAATTGAGGAATGACAAATTGGAATATCCTGTTTTGGAAAAACAGTGGCTTGAAATGTTAAAAAAATTAAATATACCTCTTAGCAGGAGATATGAAATTTTTTTGGGGGGAGGGTTACTGGATCCCCCCCAAAAGATAGACAACTAGGATAAATTTATGTAATTGGAAAGAAAGTTATTCTCTGAAGAAATGGATTTAGAATGTGAATGTATTACCTATTTTTGAAAAGTCTCAGCAGTCTAGACCAAGTATAGACATGAGCAGTTAGCAGGTAGCTAAGTGGTCTATATTTACATATCATCTTAATTATTGAATTAATTATGTAGTTAATTGAGGTTATTGCATAGGTCTTTTTCCTGTTAATTTGAGATTTCTTGTTATGTTTTCTTTTATTCACTATAATTATATTTCTTGGTAATATAATCCTTGTCCTTTTTGTTGTTGATTGTGGCAACGTAGAGCTTTGTTGTATGTCATTTTGAAATAAATATTTTTTTAAATGAAAGAATCATTAAAAAAAACACGACATGCTGTACAGGATGTACCATCATTACACATACAAAATGCTCCTGGATCCGCAGTTGCAGGTGGTAATTGATCAGTTAAATGGTTAGTTAATTTCCTATTAGCAGATGGCTTGCAAGTCTTAACTCCCCCAAATCATTAAACAACATCACTGATGTTTTTGCATATTTTTTGTTGGCACCATATTTTGTTAAACATTAAAACTTGATTCCCAAATAATTATATTGATTTGTGACATGAGTAACAGATTTTATTTCACAAAGATTCCCCTAAAGGAATCTGAGGCATCACTTCCAGCAGTAACAACAGTATCAAATCAGAAACAAGATATTTTCTACAATATAATTCATAGTCTTGAACATCTAATTCTCTCTCTCTCTCTCTCTCTCTCTCTCTCTCTCTCTCTCTCTCTCT
>BHFT01041723.1:0-13044 GCA_004320025.1 Laticauda laticaudata | reverse complement strand
AAGATGATGAATGAGACTTCATCGAAACGTTGCCTAGATACTTCCAATTCTACGCGGGAGAAAACCCGAATAAGCAGTGATGCATATCTTGATTGCTGGTTCCTTTACATATAGTCCTCACTTAACAACACTAATCAAAGCTAGAATTTCTGTTACCAAGTAAAGCGGTCCTTAAGTGGAAAGCATCATGTGACCCTACCATTTTGCAATGGCAGTTCCAATAGTTCCACCACCATTTATCTGTGGTGATAATGTCATTTATCAACAGTCATTTATCAATGACTGTTGTCATTTGCATTCTCCCCGATCTCCATCAGTCTACCCAGTCAAGGCAGTTGATGGCTTTTTGTGATAGTACATGAGGCCTAGAGAAGGGCCAACAACTACTTTATTAGCAGCAGAAGGAAAAAAAAACTGTGAAAGTCAACTGGGCAGTAACAGAGGATTGGCAAGGTTAGGCATCATGGAATGTAGGATGTCCTAAATGCACAGAGAGTGGGAGATACATTGGTGAAGAGTTGAAGCACACACTGTAATCATAAAAGTGGGCAGGCTGCCAAAATACCAAATTTTGATCATATAATTTGTAGGAGTGCTACAATGGCTGCAATTTCAGTTACCAATCATAACTATCATTTGTTCAATGCTGTCATAACTTCAAATGGTCATTGAATGAATGCAGGAACTATCTGTGCCTAAAATACAAAAGCTATTCATCACTGTGAAATCTTGGTTCTCATTTTAAATGACAATCAAGTACAGTTGGTGTACTTGTGGTTATTGTTTTGATCTTCCTTATATTTAATTGTTGTCCATTTTTCATGGTGTTTTCTTTATTTTCATTACTAGAGTTTGCAGATCATTTGCATTTTGAGCTATTAGAATAATGTAGTCACCTATTCAGGTTCTTCTTCTAATTTTAAAACCATATTCACGTTCTTTTAATCCATCTTTTTTCAATATATTTTGCATTCAGATTGAATAAATAAGGGATTATAGCCATGTTTAATTCTTTTGCCAGCCTATCATCAGTCTGTTTTATTAGGTTCTGTGTGGACCATGGCTTCTTGATCTGCACACTTCATATAAGGATAATGAGATAATCGGGGATTCCTATTTTCCATAGCCATTTCCTCCAGATTCATTATTTGGATTTCAAAGTTGTTTTGTATTCTTGCTAGAGTATATTCATGAACTGGAATAGAGCATGGTAACAAGGTCAGCCAAAGAATAGGCATAGTCAGCCAATGAGGACTGTTTGGAAACTGAAACTAGAAATAGCCTGGGCGTGGCTCTATATTAAGCTCTGCAGTTCTGAAGTTATGTTAAGCTCTGAGTCTGTCTATTGAAATGAAACTCACTTCCAGTTTGGGTCTCTTCAGCGGCAGACCGAAATCTGCGATTGTGCGCAGTTTCGATCTGTGCTCGCCACTGGAGCGCCCCAATCCTTTGGATTCGGGGCTGAAGCCACCCCGTAGAGGTGGTGAAGAGGGGGGAGATTGCTAGCTGAGTGGAGGGGAGCGTGATCTCTCCTTCAAAAACTCCCTTCCCCAAAGGCGGTTGGCAACAGTGGTCAGAAATGGCCACCTCAAAAGAAGAACCCAACTGGATAAGATTGTGCCGGAGAAGGCAAAGGAGAAAGCAGGACAGACCAGGCTAAACAACAGAGAACATCAAGCAAGGTACCCTGAATCTAAAAGTACCTAGAAGGATATTTCTGAAAGAAGATCTTTAAACAGTGAAGGAGAGAGAAAAGGAGTTAAAAACTCTTTTTTAACTTTTAATATTGACAATTATAAATGGTATGAAAGAATTATATTAATCTATTTTGACACTAATAGGCAACCTTAAGCTAAAATGAGTGTCAAAAGGAGAATAAAGAATTTTTTCTTGGTCATTTTAAAGCCCTAAAAAGGAGAAGAGTGGAGGCAACAAGGGTGGCATTTGAATAATGGAAAAATGGAGTGCGCACCTGGAAAAATAGAGAGGATTAACAGTGAAACTTTGAAAGACTCCCAAGGATACATTGTAACTGGAATTATTAAAAGATACAGTACCACCCCGGAAAGGAAAATAAAGAAAGAAACAAGAAGGAACAGTCTGGAGATCATTTGGTGGTTTTTTTTTAAAAAAGTTTTTGGCATTGGTTTTTTTCTTTCTTTTCTGTTTTTACTGAAAGTCAATTTGGTGGTTATTCAAAAGTGTTTAAAATGCCATCACTCCTAGAGGAATTGAAGATGAGTCTTAAAAGACAGAAAGAAGATTCAGAAAGGGGAGGAAGATCCTTTGGCTTCATATTTGAATTTCTTGAAATGGAGATCCTGAACTATGAAGAGCAAAAGGAAAAGCTTCAAGAGCAAGAAGAAGGGTGGGACAAAGAAGAAGCCATTTTACATGATCAAATAATGCAAAGTATGGTAATTAGGCGAGAAAAGGGGAAAGGAGTTAAAAGGAACACCCAAAAGGAAAAATAGTCTGAAAAAGAAGTATAACAGCAAGGAGAAGTAGAAAAAGAAACTACAGAAGGGGAAAATTAAGAGGAAGGGTATAAAAAAGGATGAGAAAAGGGGGGAAAGATAGAAAGGGAAAAACTTATGAGGGAAAAGCAGGGAAATAAAGAAAAAGGGGAAATGTACTAGGATTAAAAGGTATTTTGCTTCAGCTAGAAACACAGAGACAATGGTTAAATTAAGTTAAAAGTGAGGATTCTGCAAAGGTACAAAAGATAGTGTTGTGACAGTAGAATATTGTTATGAGTTAGAAATGAAATAAGTAAACATCTATGAATAAACTGTATTGTTAGTAATGGGTTGTTTTATTTTATAATTAATGCAATAATAAAGAAGAGAGGGAAACGTTGCAATTATTTCTAAAATTGATTAAAATATTGAAAAGAAATGTGAAAGATTTATAAGGAAATGTATACCAGTTATTATTCGATGAATTTGAATAATTAAATTTTGTTATTAATAGTAAATAATTTATAAGATAAAACTGTATGACTATCCAATGGTATGCTTTTTAACAGTTAAGTAATAATGAAGAAGGGAGGGAAACATTTCAATTGTCTTCAAAGATGATAGATTATTGAAAAGAAACATGAAAGATTTACAAGGTTCATACCAGTACTAGAACTACGTATTTTGATTAACTAATTTTGTTTACTGATGTTTATATATATAAATATTGTTTTTGCTATGATTTTAGATTTTTCTTTTTACATTTTCAAGGGGAAGTACCAGCAGAGGTCTGAATGAGAGATCTACATGATATAAATGGATATGAGAAATTTGAATGTTATAATTTTAGAATGCACAGATTCAGTGTTTATGAGATTTCATATGATAATAACAATAAGATTTAAAGATGTTGCACTTCGATTGGCAATCATAGGGGGAATTTTGCTTCTTAAGAATGTTGGAAGAGACGTATGAAATTATAAACAAGACAGACAAAACTGTAAGTACAATGAATAAAAAGTATAAGAATTTAGTAAAAGAAATACAATTGATAAGAAGAAAATGAGATAACATAAAGAAAGAGAAGTAAAGGGAGAAATAGTGAGAAATTGGAAAAAGAGTAATAAGATATGAAGTTGAATACATAAGATGAATATGAATATGAAATTGAGTCTGTATGGAAATGTGATAACCCAGAACGATGCTGTACTTAAATAAGATGTTTTATTTGTTTGTTAAAACTTTATTAAAAAAAAAGAAAAATAAAATGAAACTGCTTCTCTCCTCTGCTTGCCTGCTGAACAAAAGTGAAACTGATATCTTTTTCTGAGCTCCAGAGTTACTGTTCTCCTCTGAACCTGTAACAGGTCTGCTTCTTTTGAGTTTGCTCCACGTTGGAGAAATCTACAACTGGTATTGTAAGTTAAATGAAGCATCAGTCATCTGTGTTTATTTTTCTGGTGCTAAATTTATGCTGGAATACACTGAACACTTCTCCCATAAGTTCAAAGTTTGAATTTCACAGTAATAGAAAATGGATGTGGTTGTGGGAATGAGTTTAGTAAAGGTTGCCACCGGCAAGCAGTAGCCAAGATGCTCAATAGTAAGAGGCTAAGGTCATTTAAATGAATGAAGAGGAGATTTTGGATAGAATTTCAAAGTTATCTAGTTCAGGATTATATCACTTCCTCTAGTTACTTTACCCCTATTTGCTGGTGTAGGGTCTTCTTTTTTCATTCTGAGAAACTTCTGAATTCTTCACCTAATTTCACAACTGAGAGATAAAAATCAGCAAGGAGAGATACTAAGCTTTTGCCTGGGTATAATTTTGCAGACTGACCTTGATTATTTTTTTTTTTTTCAAAGTTGTACCCACATGCTCAAAACAAGTTCATGGCAAACTCATAGGTCATAATCTGACTTTGTCAGCATAGATACAGAAAGAACAGTGTAACATATTGGAGAATAATATCGTCATTTTCTGGCTCACATTTGCTTTATCAAATTTGTTAAATTTGTGATGAGTCTGTGCTCATAAACTGCAGAGGCAATACTCAGAAAATTCCAAAATGGTAAAGTTATGATAAAGGAGAAAGTTAATAGCAAGCTAGTTCCATATTCTAGCCAAGAAAATGTCATGGACATGTTCAATAAGTCATTGTGTGTTGAATTCAACTCAAGGGAGTTTTTACCTTTTACTCACAGATTAAATGAAAAGGGAAAGCCATTATCTCTGTCTAGTTTAAGTTGAACATAAATAAAAGCTTCTTACAGCATTTGAGGTGCTGTAGAGGAAGAAAACATATGTCACATTTAGACAAATGAACAGTTTTCAAGGAGGCTTCCAGCTTAAATATATGACATTGGGATATGATAGAAGTTATATTGCACTCAGGTAGACCTTTAACCTGCAGCTCCAAGAATACTGTACAGCTTTGTTTATATGAGCTGGACTACATAATAGCAAAACCACTGTGTTCAAGATCATTATTTTCATTGGCATAATTGTGAGCTGAGTTAATAGATTCTCTGGATCAGCTCTCTGAAAAAATCAACACTGGTGAATTGTCTGTTGATGCATCATACTTCATTCCTTTCTACAGTGATTATTTATATATCATGGACATGACTGCCTGTCTATCTGTCTGTCTGTCTGTCTGTTTCTCTCTCTCTTTCTCTTTCTCTCTCCCTCTCTCTCTCTCTTAAAAGAGGTTTTGATTCAAGTCGATACACTTGATTGTCTTTTTCGCCCATTTACTTCACCCATAGCTAGCACCTTAACTTCACTTCAACTTCATAGATTGTTATATGCTATACCTGGATCAATATCTCCAGTATGTTCTTCTTCATTTAACACTCCTATGGTAGTCAAGTATTATCCACTATCCCTTAATATTAAAATAATTTCGTCTGAGCCAGAGGTGCAGAGAACCAGAGGTGTACCTGCAATTTTCTGTTTGGGGAATTCATCCCACTTAGTATCTCAAAGTAATAGCTTGTGCTGTCTGTGATTCTTATTGCTCATAATAACCACACCTTGATACTGGGAGTACTTCAAAATCTTTGACCTGAACTGGTGAATGTGGTTCCTATTTTTCTACTTGCATTTTTACATGCTTTCGAACTGCTAGGTTAGCAGAAGCTGGGACAAGCAATGGGAGCTCACTCTGTTACGTGGTGCTAGGGATTTGAACTGCCAAACTGCCGACCTTTCTGATTGACAAGCTCAGTGTCTTAGTCACTGAGCCATTGCATTCCTAATTTTATGTTGCAGCATAATAGTTTTTTTCCCTACTCCCATTTGCCTTTCATAGTACAGTCTGAACAGAAAATGTGGTAGGCTTTAAGGGGGATATTGAATTGTGAATGAATTCTGCCCTCTAGAGCATACTAAAGAAATCAAATGATTAATCAAATGAATGAATGTGAATAATTGAGCTTTTGAGTCTATTTACACCCAAATTCTCCTGAGGTCAGGCTGGTCCAACCTTGATGGCCTTCTTGAAGGGCCTGAACATATATCTTGGCATCTGGCCTGGGGATCAGAGAGTGATTCGTTGCCCATAAAATAGTTGTATTATTGTTGAATGACTGTGCTCACTGGATGATTGTATTGTATGGCTTTTAATTATTTTAACATTTTATATTGTTTGTATGGTTGTGGAGGGTGTTTTTTTTTGGGGGGGGGGTGTATCGTCTATAATTTAATTATAAGCTGTCCAGAGTCACAAATACGTTAAGGACACCTATATATAATGAATGCATGCATCCATGCAAGAATGAATGAATGAATGGCCCAGCAACACTTCCCATTTAGGCAATTGTGAATAGTCCAGCTGGCACTGCCTGCATCATTGTACAAATTATATGTAGGCAGGGGTGGGATTCTACTGGTTTGGGCTGGTTCAGGCAAACCAGTAGCTCTGAGGATTACCTGGGAGTGAACCAGTTTGGTTTGCTCTGATGATCAACTATTGGGCCTACCCACCCATCCAGGTTCTAGGCTATGCTTTATAACCTATTTTTCAAGCTCAGCTGATTCATGTGGCACAGTGGATTGCCGTGCATCAGCTGCTTAACACACAGGAATTGCTGGAGAAGGTCAGTAGCAAACGCTCTGCATATGCGCAAAGCCAAACCGGTTGTTACATCAGTTGAATCACACCCCTGTATGTAGGGCTTCTTCAACAAGGGGCATGATGAAACAGTCAAGACCCTTCTTCTACAAAGAAAGGTGAATGGCAAGGCTAACTTAAGCAACGCTATTCATATGTTCTTAAAATAAAGTTCACTGTTAGTTTATTTGCAATATTAGTCCAATATTATTCCTTCCTTATAGGATATTTTTGCCAATATCATTACAGTAGCCAAGAGGGCTATCATTACCTTAGCAGGAATAATTGAACATGTGTTGTCCCATGAAAACAGATTTCTTATTCAAGCTTCACGTAAATGTGGACAATATAATGGGTTTAATGAATGGAGTTATATATTGCTCCATATCTGCAACATAGGCTTGAAACAAAATTAGAGCATGAACAAAGCTCAAATTAAGTTGGAAATTAAGACTTCATACTTAACTGCCCATGTGTCAGTCTCCCCAGGTACACCAGAGAGGAAACACAACCAGGTGAGCTAATTCTATTTTACTGTAAGGTTCCATTAATGGAATCTTGCAAGCCTGAAAATATAACACCCCACACCAAATCACTTTTAACAGCCTGATCAGTTAGGGTGGGCCCTTCCTAAGTTAATTTCTCTGGCTGTTATGCCACTGGGGAATCCTCCCTTTCTTGTCTGCTCATTCCCTGCACCTCTTCCACTCATCCTTTAAGGTCATTCCACATACCATTACACTATGCTTCAATCATGCTAATCAAGAATTGTCATTCTAAGAACCAGTAAAAATGTCCATTTGCACTAACTACTACCTGGTTCCTAATTTTGAGAACTGCATAAATACATGATTGTTTCAATAAAGAATTATATATTCATTCTGATACAGAACAAGTGGTTTCTTATAATTTCTCACAAATGTTCTCAGTATTTGTGGATGAATAACTATTGCAATGTGTTTCTTGTTTGAAACTGAACAGACAGCATATTTGTGTTTAAAGAGAATGATTGTGAGTTAAAATGTAGCTTTCCCCCACTCTTTCAAAGATTTAAACATGTTTGGTCTAAAACATTTTTACCTGATAACATACAGTTCAATAATACTTTGCCTGAACAACCTTTCCTGTTAGCTCTTAGGAAAGTATTAAAAGCCAAATTATTGCAGGTAGCATTTTCATGATTTTTTAAATTTATTGCACCATTTTAAATACTTTACCCTCTTTTGTGTAGTGTTATTTATGTTAGTATTCTACACAGACATATAAAAAGTTAGTTTGTTGTATTTATTGTAAGTGTCTCTGAATCAATGATCATTTATTTATTTATTTGATTTGTCAATCGCTGACAAGATAATAGGTATAAGTATAAACATAGTTATGAATACATGAAATGGGTACATATAAGAAAAATAAAAGAAACATAGGACAGGGAAGGTAGTCACGTTCATGCACTTATCATGCCCCCTACAGACCTCTTAGGAAAGGGGTGAGTCAATAGTAGACAGTCTAAGGTTAAAGTTTTTGGGGTTTGGGGAGAAACCACAGAGTCAAGAAGAGTATTCCAGACATTGACCACTCTGTTGCTGAAGTTGTATTTCTTGCAATCAAGTTTGGTGTGATTAACCTTGAGTTTGAATCTATTGTGTGCTCTTGTATTGTTTTGGTAGAAGCTGAATTATTTATTGACAGGTAGGACATTGCAATGTATGATTTTATATACCATACTTAGATCAGACGAAGTCGGCATAGTTCTAGTTTTCTAGGTCTAGCATTTCGAGTCTGGTGGCATAAGGTATTCTGCAACGAGTAGAGGAGTGAAGAACTCTTCTTGTGAAATATTTCTGGACTTTCTCAACTGTGCTAATATCAGATACGTAATGTGGGTTTCCAGACTGATGAGCTGTACTCAAGTATTGGTCTTGCAAATGTTTTGTATGCTCTAGTTAGTAGTGTGATATTACCAGAGAAAAAACTGTGTAGGATTAGTTTAACAACTCTTAATGCCTTTTTGGCTATGTAGTGACAGTGGGCTGTAGCACTTAGATCATAAGAGATGGTTATTCCAAGGTCCTTGACAGAGTTGGATCATCAGCAAGGTCTTGAATATTCAGCTTGTATTTTATTTTCTGTTTTTTTTTTTGCCAATATGTAAGACAAAACATTTATTTGTTGAGATTTGAAGTAGCCATTTGTTTGACCATTCTGATACATAGTCAAGGTCCTTTTGAAGGGTAGTATATTGTCTGTGGTATTGAACAGCTTTAACTCATCAGCGAAGAAAATGCAGTTATTAAGAGAATGCTCTTAATATGATCACAGAGGTCATTTATGTAAAGTATGAGAGAGTTGGTCCTGGAACACTGCTTGGGGGACATCACTATTGACAGATACAGAATTTGATAGGACACTACCAAATTTTGACCATTTTGTTGTCTGTTTGACAGGAATACTTCTATCCAGTTTGGCAGTTGTCCAGAGAACCATAAGATTTTAGTTTAGGAGTAGTTAGTCGTGCACCACTGAATCAAAGGCTTTACCAGAAGTCTATGTAGATTGCGTCTATTGCTTGCCCTGATCAAGTTGTGTAGTCTATATGTTTTGCAGTGCAAGAGTTGCAGATTACAGGATAGTGTTTTTTTTTCTGAAAACCAAATTGTTTATTGGAGAGTAGGTTGTTTGTCTCGAAGTGGAGGATAATGGATTCTTTAATAATTGATTCCATGACTTTACAGGTGATGCAGCATAAGGAGATTGGTCTGTAATTTTCAACTAGGCTGGGTCTCCCTTTCTGAAGATTGAGATGACCGTGGCTTGTGACCATAGGTTAGGCAAGGAGCTTTGAAAGATTTTTCAAAGATTATGCTTAGAAGGTTCTGCTATGGCAGTGGATAGCTTTTTTAAGAAGTAGGCATATATTCTGTCCGGTCTGATAGATAGAGATGGTTTATATTGTGTAGTGCTTTTAACATTGTCTTCTATAAAATGGATATGTATTAGATCATTGTAGTTTTTCTGTGGTTCAGCTAGGAAATACTGGGCATGATCCATTCTGTTTACAAATACTGAGCCAAAGAAAGTATTAACAGAGGTTGGCTTTAATGGTGTCATCTTTGCAGTCTTTACCATTAGGTCCTATTCGGGGTGGATGGACCTTGAGTCTTTTAGTTTATGTTTACAAAATTTTAGAAAGTGCGGGTGGAATTGGTGCATAGAAGGTTTTCCTCTTGTTTTAATGTGATAATTGGTTCATTCAGTCTTCATTCTGGTGGCATAAATTTTTGTATCGGTCTTTTGAAGTTGGCAATGTGACCAGATTTGTTTTCTGCCAGAGTGATCTCTTTTTGGATTGAAGTTTCCTTATTGTTATGGGTAATCTGTTTTTTTTTTTGGGGGGGGGAGTTGTTATTGGTCCATATAGTTTGAGTATCTTTTGACTTCAAGTAAAAAATATGCTGTAATGGTCTTCAACAGTACTGCATCCCAAGTGAATAGAGATTGCCAATAAGGGAAGAGAGATCGTTATCTATAAGATCATAGTTGCCTTTTTTGAAGTTATAATTGGGTTACATCATTGTGATGAATTTTGTGTGGGCATATATTGAGACAAAAGTCAATCAATTGTGGTCACTATTTTGGAAAGGGTTCTTAGTTTGTATTCTGGTAAATTAGATTTAAATATTTGCAGAAGATGAGATCGAGGCAGTTGTGTTGTTTAGTCTAGTGTTGTTGGTTACTAGTTGTTCCAGTCCCAGATTTGTAACAGCATTGTAGAAGGTTGCATGTAAGGGTTCAATTGTACAT
Organism: Laticauda laticaudata; assembly: GCA_004320025.1. Taxonomy (NCBI): domain Eukaryota; kingdom Metazoa; phylum Chordata; class Lepidosauria; order Squamata; family Elapidae; genus Laticauda; species Laticauda laticaudata. The sequence goes on along the minus strand of BHFT01041723.1, from coordinate 2,669 downwards.
TCATTTAGGGTCCAGTTAATATGAGGTAGATTGAAGTCACCAAGAAAAATAAAAGCATGTGGGCAGGATGTTGCCCATGTTAGTAGTGAATTTAGCTTGTTTACACGTTCAATGTCATAATCAAGGTTTTCTGTAACATAGTAAGAATCGAAATGTGATATTTAAGGATAGTTCAAAGATGATGGTCTCAGGAAGAGCAAGCTCCTGGGTAACTTGGCTGTTTTTTAGATGTAAGGACTTTTTATCGAAGATAATAACACCACCTCCTCTACGAATTTCACGATCTGATCGGTAAACATGATAGCCTCTTACTGTGGTAATGGAGTTGGGGAGAGATGTATTGAGCCATGTTTAACAGACAAATATGATGTCGAATTTAGCCATAATTAGTAAGAGGAGAAATCCAGTTATTTTATTCACAAAGTTTCTTGCATTGAGTAGCTTGCATTTAATTTAATTTACTTAATCAATGAGAAAATAAATAAATATAAAGGATAATAATCGCACTTAGACTTATATAAGATACATATTTCTCAAGTATATTTTGAATATCTATTTTCTAATTGTTTCATTTATAGAGTTGTTTTCACTATTGGTAAAAGAAAGAAAAAAGCTAATCATACAAGAGGCTAATCTCCATTATGTGATTTTTTGCAGGCAGCATATAACTTACAAGTCATGCAATCTCTGAAGTCCCTTTTATTAAAGTGTATGTATTTTCTAAATTTGATTTATATAGACTTGTATATATATCATGTTAAAAGAATGGCTCCGAATGAATCCTATTTGTGGTTTGGATAGAATGGAAACTAAAAGAGTCAAGCAATAGCACTATTCTTTTTGATTTTTGTTGTTCTTTGAAATGTTCATATTTATTTCACCTCTCTACAAAAATAAAAGTTAAAAAAATGCAGTTTGTACGTCACCATTTTCTGCTGTTTGTATTTTGAAATGTGCATGTCAGAAAAAAGGTTTAGGTTCCACCTTAGCCTATTATTCATTTCTATTATACCATTTACTGCATGTATCTGCCAGGTCAAACTTTCACTTACTTTTCAATTCAGATTTATTTGTTTGTGTGATTTATACAGCTTTCACTTGGCACAGTGTATATCGTCAGTAAACAGCAATTAAATCTACACAAAAAACAATACAGTGAACAAGTAACAACAACAAAGCCTGGAACATAAGGACATTAATGCAGGGAAAATTTCAGCCAATACCACTATCTAATTCTGTGTTTAGAGAAAGAGTCAAGTATTTCATGCTTTTTGAAAAGCAAACAAGATTAAGGCCAAGGGAGTCTCAGAAGGGATGCTGTTCCAAAACCTTGCAAGGAAGTCACACATGTTTAGGACAAGGCCGTGCAAAGGCCTTGGGAGAAAAAGGCCTGGCATGGCCAGCATTTGCTTTGTGAAGGGCCAGTATAGATGTATCTCATCAGCAGTGAAAAGAAGAAGACAATGAAGGTCAGATGGCAGGGTGGTAGGGCCAGCAGAGCCTGGGATGGCTGGATGAATAGATGATCAAAAGGAAGGGTGAGATAGATGGGTGGGGGGGTGGGGGGAGTTAAAAGGGAGGCCGTCCCTTATCTCCCTGAGGTAATAACTTGGATCAGGGTTGGTTCTCATTTAACAAGGTGGGATTTGTTTATCTCACAAAGGCAACGGTGAGTGCCAGGATTCCTAAGTGATATGATCACTGACATTGTGCTTTATGACTGTATTGTTTATATAGATGGAAATTCCAGTCCAAATTACTGTGTCACCCCTAAAGCTGACCTGGCTGAAGCCATCTTGGAGCTTCGACTGTTGCCACACTAGAGCTGAGGGATAGGGATTAGAGATAGCTGGGGCTGTATAGTCAAAATAAAATAATTCTCTTGGGAACCAAGGATGTTCTCACACCTGGCCGGAGGAAGGAGGAGTGATGTCACCAGACCAGAGGATTGTGCATTGATTGGGCCATGTGACTGATTGTTTGGACTTGGGGAGAGAAAACTTTTACTTTTAATTAGTTGAAAACCAAGGGGCCCTTCAGAGTTGGTTTTCACCAGATATGTGCCAATTTGATATTTCCAATAAAGCTATTCTTTTGAGGTATCCACCTGCCTCAGAGTTTTGCTTGCAATGGATCTATTCCTTGGAACTCTGAGATTTTGTCATTAAGTAAGGACTACATGTATTTAGGGAATAAATCCACTCCTTTGCTGTAAAAGTAAGCTATGCATTAGACACAGATACAAATTATATATAAAACCTACAGGTTGCATTCAGCTTCCATGCAAAACACACCACTAAATCTATTGTCTACAACCAGTTCTAAGCTGTAATTGGATCCATGAAATGTCCAGGGCAGACCATCTCAGTGTCTTCCATCATCTTATGGAGGTCTTGGGTCGTTCTGTATCGTACCCAGATCAGGAAATGATCTGACCATGGCAATGGGTTGATGGAAAATGTCTCAGTCTTCAGACCACCAAGTAAAGCCCATGTCCCTCTGCACCAATGGATGCAAAGAGGATGTAAATGGAGAAAAAAGCTTGCCATCCATTGGAAAACGTGATGCATCCGTTGTGTACTCATTGCGCACGTGTTTCATACGCTCTATCCGTCAAACATCCGTCTACTGCTATTTCATCCGCTCAAAATGTTTTGAGCTGCACAAAA
>BHFT01041720.1:0-16338 GCA_004320025.1 Laticauda laticaudata | reverse complement strand
ACAACTGTCAGGTCAGCAGTCTTTCCCATGATTGTGATTCCTACTGAACCAGACTGAAAGACCATTTAAAGGCTCAGAAACCCTTTGCAGGTGTTATGGCTTAAATTAGCTGATTAGAGTGGGACACTTTGTGGGCAGGACTCTGGATTAAATATATCTATCAAAGAAAAGGATTTCAACAATTAAGGAAGAGGAAAGAAAAAGAAAAAAAAGATATAATGGAGGAACTACTTGTTGATATAAAACTGGACTTACAAGACATGAGATTGGATATGCAAAATACAAGGAACATGATAAAAATTAAACTTGAAATGTGTAATTATGTATCACAGAAATTAGAAATGGTGACTCAGCAAACACAAGAACGCAATAAACTAGTGTCATGCCTTATTGTTTCCTTTGAAAGAGGTTTATCTTTGCTGGCGTTCTTCCCATGGACTCCCCTCGGTTATTTTCCTGGAATGTATGATTAATTATCTTGGCTTGTTTCGGAACTCTCATCAATGTGGTTAGTTTTGGTTTTCTTTTTGCCTCATTATTTACTTTTGTCACTTTAAACTGTGCCTAATAAAACAGTGAAGGCATTACCAGACTTTAATGTATGTTTTGGGTTATTTTGAGAGACTATAGGTCATCACACAGAGGGGGAGGAGTTCTGTAAAGAAGAAGCCAATTTAGAAGAACAAAACAAACAACAATTATTCAAGGGGGGGGAGGAATTAGAATTAGAAATTTGTGATCTGATAGGATGATAAAAGGGAGAATGGTTCGGAAAATGGTTAAAGAGAGAAGGGAAAAGCAGAAAAAGGAAATGCAGAGGAAAAATCAAAAGAGGGAGACAGAAAAGTTTAATAACTGGAATGCGAAAAGGAGGGGAATAAGAATGGGGAAAAAAGGAATTAAGAGAAAGAACCAGAAAATAAAGAGGAACAGGAAACAAACAAGGATGAAAAGAAAGTACATTGTTCAAAAAGTGAGAGATAATGGGTGAAAAAAAAAAGGGATAAGGAAGGGGATTCCACAAGGTAATATGTTGGGATGTATAAAAATATATTGAAAATAGTATTTTGTAATGTATAAATGATTCATAGAGAAAATATAATGCAGAATCTGAGAAAAATATATATTTGTGTTAGATGAGGAGATTGATATTAAGGAAGAATGAAGGTGGTTGGCTCAAATTAGTAACTAGAGGGGACAACTAAATTTACAGATAAGGATTGATAAAATGACAAATGTAACAGGAAAAATAATAATAATAATAATAATAATAATAATAGAAATGATAATAGAAAGGAGATGAGAATTTTGGATAATATTGTAAAATAAGATATGAGAATATACTAAGAAAAATGGAAGGAGATATATTACATTTGGAATTGAATATGAATATGGAATTGAGGTAAGAATTTTAGATAATATCGTAAAATAAGATGTGAGAACATGGACTGGGTAAGATAAGCTTAATATTTAATAATGACAAGAATGATGCAATATGAAATTAGCCAAATAAAATGAATCGGTAACTATGATCATGTTTGTATTGAGAGGTGAAACCTGGAACCATACTGCTTGCCAAATCAGAATTTTTCATTAAAAAAAAATAAAATTAAAACGGAGAAAATTGAATAATTAAATTATTAGGTATTTTTAATTGATATGGTGGTAGGCATTTGGAAGGAGTAAGGTTGAAAATAAATATTGAAGAAGTATGAATTAATATGAATATAATGCAATGAGAGATGTATGATATACTGNAATATGAATATAATGCAATGAGAGATGTATGATATACTGATGCCACACTGTTAATGTATTGTTGTTATATGTAGATTGAAATTTAAAAAAATGGGGGGAAAAAGGACTGATAAGGCTGACTTCATCTCTGGGGAGGGGGAGATACAAAATGTGAGCACCATAACAGAACCACTATCAACTGTCTGCTCAACGTGACTCCCTAGGCAGTGGAATTTGTCGGATCTGGTTAGATGGACAGATGGCATCAGGAAGAGGTCGGCCCTGAAATAAACCAGTCCCATGACATGTAGGGCTTTAAAGGTCAACACCACCTTGAATTGAGTTACAAAGCAAATGTAATCAAGGCAGCTCATGCAGCAGATGTGTACCAGAAACAAGTTCTTGGATCATGTTTTCAGATACTCTTTTAAGGGCAGCTCCATGCAGAGTGCATTGCAATAGTCCAGTCAGGAGGTGACCAGGGCATGAGTGACTATAAGTAGGGCCCCTTGATCCAGGAACAGGCACACCAGGGTGCACAATATAAAGTCCCTCCGAGCCACAACTGTCACCTGTTCTTCATGTGAGAGTCAAGAGTACAGGAGGGCTCCTAGATTGTACACAGGAGCAAGTGTAACAGAAAATTGTGTCAAAACAATTGATATACTCATGGGCCTGGAACTAAAACCATGTGACCTTTCTGAAACTTACTTCTCAGAGGTGGTATTCAGCAGATTCTGACCAGTTCTGGAGAACTGGTAGCAGAAATTTTGAATAGTTCGGAGAACCGGCAAATACCACCTGTGACTGGCCCCGCCCCCATCTATTCTCTGCCTCCTGAGTCCCAGCTGATCGGCTGGGTCTTCTTTTGTGAACATAGCTGGAAAGCAGGTGGGGAGGGAGTGGGGATTTTGCAGTAGCCTTCCCCTGTCATGCCCGCCACACCATGCCCACAAAGCCACGCCATGGCCACAGAACTGGTAATAAAAATAATTGAATCCCACCACTGTTACTTCTGCCCTGGTGAAAAAAGTAGGTGTCTCAGTCACGTGAATTTGGTTCACAAATCTCATTTCTAATGCTTTGCATTGGACATTCCTGCCATTGCCTGTGTGGGACTTCAAGGGTGTATTTGAGGAGGAGGGGCGTTCTGCTGCCCATTCCCAAAGTTTTACCAGTTAATAAAATTCTGATGTAGTGTTGGAGAGAGGAAGCAAAGGGATTGGAAATGCCTTCTTTATAAGGGAAGACGAAAAAGATTTTGGGTCTTTTAGTTGGGTTTCAAATTTTCAGACAAAGTGACAGAACAGTCCAAATTTCTCAAGCTGGAGGCTTCAGGGGAACTGAATGAGGAAGTGATGCTCCTCCATAAATGTACAGGGGCTCTGTCAGCAGAGGTGGAGGCATATTCAGGCTGGGAGCTTTGCATGTACCTGACGAAAGCCTTATGGGCATGAACTGACTGGAAAAGTCCCATTCTGTGACATTTACAAAAGAACAGGAAGATGCCTTTTATAGGCAAAGCTGCTTTTCCCCCTCACAGAGGCCCCAGGATCAAGCCGATCAGCCTTGTCAGTTAATAGAGCCGACACAGCAAGAGCCGACACACCCCACTGGCTTTATTAGAAAATAGCATTTAAAAAAAAAAAAAAAAGGATTCATGAAAGAGGTAAATTCCTAATAAATCTGCCCTCTCCTATCTTTTGCTTTGGCTGAGAAGAGAGTGACAGTAAAAGGGCATCGCCAGATGGTTGCTTCTCAATTACATTATGTTTGATTAAATTAAATTATGATTGATTGGGTGGGTGGGAAAGAAGCTGACCAAATTATGAGAGGGGAGGGGGAAATAAGATGAGGAAAAACAATGGAATTTTAAAGTGAGCAGAAATCAATTCAGAATGGATAAAAAGAAATTCCCAGGAGAATTACTTCACAGAGTATGTAGCTAATAGAATAAATTACTATCATGTTCTCTTGTTTATGTCCCTTAAAGAAAGATCAGCTTATTCATGATCAATGTTTATTGCGGCCTTGTCTTGAGATAACGAATGAACTGTATTGTTGTGATAAGAAGCCATTTCTTCTATCATGATTGTTGTACATGTTTTGGGTATATTTGTGTGCAGACTATATTCAAGGACAGAGATGGAGGTGTTTCCCACCAGTCATTTGTGATCAAAATGAACATTTTGTGCTGCATTTGTGCTTGGTTTTTATGTCTGATGCTCTGAAGGTGATTTGGTAAAACTAGATGAGGGCAATGCTGCATTATTGTGAGGCCAGGCTTTGTCATACAACACAAGTACAAAGGAATGACCAAAATTTGCAGTCACTTTTCTTGGAATGCCTAAGATGCTATAAATAGGTTCACTAAATAATTACTCTCAACTTCAGTGGAAATTTTCTTAATATACTGTATTTAATTCTACAACTTGGGCACTGTACAAAATTATGTGGATTAAGACTCATGTTTGCATGAATATTAAGCTAAAAAAATCTTCATCCAAGAGAGTAGATGCAGTACTCCTCATCATATATAACATCTGAAATGCAATTTAGATGAATGCTTTTTAACCATTTTTTAGTTTGGCATGTAATTCAGATACAGTCCCTGAAACCTACCTACCAACCTCTCTCTCCCCCTCTCCTCTCTCGCACTCGCTTCCTCCCCCCCCTCCTCTGTGTGTTTTAAGACTGTGCCTGGTTTAAAGAAGTGCTTTGGAACTTCCATAACCCCAGAGACTTTCAGACTTTTTCAGGGCTCACTCCTAATCAGATCAAAGATTTATCTTTGATATCCTATGTCTCATAATGGATAACAAGAAAATGATGGAAAGATTACGAGGAGACACAAACATTTCAGGCACAGCATTAATTACAATTGACAGTTGTCGACAGCTTAATTTTCCAACAACCTGCCCTATTACAGCCATCTAACTTGCTTGGTGTGAGTTCTGTGATCTTACATGAGGAAGAACTTTCTTGTGCCCGAATCTTCTACTATTTAGCTTGATACTGGGTCCATCTCATCTCATGTCTATCTCATATCTATCTATGTATCTCATGTCTGGATACATCTCATGTCTGTATTGACCATAATTCTCAGGATAACTTTTCAATACATTACACATGCACACCCTTCTTTTTAAGGATGTGCGTGTATAATGCATTGAAAAGTTAGCAAGGTAATATATTGAAAAACCTTTTTAAGGTTGATGCATTTGATAGAAGCCATTTTTTTAAATATCACTCCCCAAAGTACAGGACATTCTGTTTGACTCTATATCTGGTAATTCCAGAATGCCAATAATTAACTATTAGAGAGAGTCCTTTATTGCTCAACAGCTTATTTCCTGCTGTAAATCATAACCAAAATCTAAAATTCTGTTTGGAGGAACACCCTGAGCTTTCTGAGGAACACATACTCTTTAAGAATGACCATGGAATCTTAGTTGTTCAAGGAGCATGGGTTTCTTCCTCAAAGTGTGGAAAATACCTCCAGAAGGAAGCTGAATTCTTACCTAATCCAGAAAACAGTTGCCAAATATTTGAAGAGTAAAAGGCAGGGTTTCTTGTGAACAAAGAAGACCCAAGAGAAAGATTCAGATCATGAGTAACAATTTTGCAAGGGATGAGCCTTTGAAAGGGCTTAAAGTTACAGAGTTGGAAGGGACTTTGGAGATCTTCTTGTCCAACCCCCTGCTCAAGCAGGAGACCCTACAGGAGATGTCATACTGGTGGCCTGCAAGCCGGATGCATCACACGCAGGCCATACCCACCCCAATTCTGTGAAGAGAAAAATACATGATAAGTCATGTGACGGCAACGTGACATGGTGAGTTTGTCACCTGTGCACCATTTCAGACAAGTGGTTGTCCAATCTCTTCTTTAAAACCTCAAGTGTTGGAGCTCCCACAACTTCTGGTGGCAAGTTGTTCCACCAATTAATTGTTCTGTCAAGAAATTTCTTCTTAATTCTAGGTTGCTCCTCTCCTTGATTAGTTGCCATCCATTGTTTCAATACAATGTGTTCAGGTGCTTTGGAGAATAGCTTGACTCCCTCTACTTCGTGGCTGCCCCTTAGATAGTGGAACCCTGCTATCATCTATCATATCACCCCTAGTCCTTCTTTTCCTTAAACTAGACATACTCAAGTTGATCCTTCATAATCCCGATAGGACTCAGTTGCTTTCAGTTCTAGGTCCTGGTTGCCAAAAATAACATGTAATATTTTAAGCTTTTTTATTGTTCCTGGATTATTCTTGTTTAAGAAATCTTGCTCTTGGAGAGAATCTAGGCTCTTAGTGGCATATTTCCTCTCTTGCTTGAATCTTATGAAAGAACTTTGGTCTGGCTTCTAACCCTGCTGAGAGTTGCTATCTTTCTTTATTACAATACTACTTATTGACCTGCTTGTTCAACAGCCAAATGACACCTTGGCCTTGGTAGTTGGGTGAAATTTTCTGCCAACTCTATTTTCTTTCCAGGGTCTACATTACTTTTCCACTCTTGCTTCCACAGCCCATCATTTCTTCGGGTTTTATCCTATGGTCTATAAACAATATGGCTCACTTGCTTTACCAACAAATTTTAAGAATTCCTTACGGTTCAAGGTTGCCAATTTCTCCCTTCAAATAGCAGCTGTTGCCTTGACAGCTTCATAAAAAATAAATATGCCATTAGGATATTTTTTCCCCATTACACCCAAGAACATTGTAGTCATGTGCAAATATATGTAAGCAACCATAGGTGGAGGGCTAGTTGTTTTCACTGGGAACTAAATAAATATCTTTAGCAACAGCAATAGCAAGAGCACTTAGACTTATATACTGCTTCACAGTGCTTTACAGCTCTCTCTGAGCAATTTACAGAATCAGCATATTGCCCTCAACAATCTGGTTCCTCATTTTACCCACCTTGGAAAGATGGAAGGCTGAGTCAACTTTCAGCCTGGTGAGACCCGAACTGCCAAACTGCTGGCAGCCAGCAGTCAGTAGAATTAGCCCACAGTACTGCATTGTAACCACTACTCCACTGCAGCTCTTTAACCAAAGAAGTACATTTAACCATTTTAGAGAGTACATACAAGTGGCTAACTTGAGCTTTTCTTGAATATGAATAGGGTAATCTTTGCAGTAGGAGAATTTTATTAGCCTGGAAAGGTGCTACCAGACTTCTGTTGATTAATTTAATCTTTGCATATGGTGAAATCTAGATAAATCTCTCTCTTAAATTGTAAAATTCCTTAGCCCTTCCTTCTGGAAATAGCATTTCTCATCTAGAAGGGAAAAAAAAAATACAGGCAAAAGGCAATCAGCTGGTCATGTGGATAAGTCTCAGTCCAATCTCCCTTTCGATCTTTAAAGTACCCTGATCAACACACAGTGTCTCTCTACAGAAAATGGGTTTTCAGCTCCCAGATCTGCAAAACAATGGCTCTCCATCCTCCTCTGAAATTCCTGGCCATCTGACTATACTCTAAGATTGCCACAAAGAAGCACTCTAGTCTAAGCAACTCTTCCTTTTACAGTGATTAAGGATACATAGGATACATTTTTCAAGCCAAGGCAGATTTCCCAGTAGCACTTCCTATTGTCTGTTGCTTGTTGTTCTCATTTCCATTTTTCATTGTCTCGTGTTTCTCATGAAAGTTTCTAAATTAGAAACCACCATGGGCTAAAATGTCTATTTGGATCTGCTTTTGGTTTCAGAAATGATTGGTTGCTGTAAATTATGATCTCCTCCCACCCCCCAGCAAAACTTGCCAAGTACAATTTCAGTGTGAAAATGCAGAGAACTGTGAAATCATCATATCTTAGCCTGGTGGCATGCAGTAGAATATCTATAGAACTGGCTGGAGCATCAAAAGCATAAGTAGGAGGCAAGAGTTCCCACTGAGAAAACAGTCCATGGTAATAAACAAGAAAGTGACATAAATAAGTTTTATAGAGCTTTAGGGCATGAACTCATGTCCCCAACTCATAACTCAATTAGTACCTGATAAATCTTGTCAGACGTGTTCTTTCATCTTGTTCAGAGGTCACTGAAGAAGCAACTTGCATTTATCTTTTGCTGTTCTGGTGTTAAAATTAAGATGTTTTCCCTCTCTTCTTCACACAAGTCTTGTTGCCTGAATGATTTACTGAGAGTAGTCAATGATGCAGTTTGGGGGTAGGTTCTGCACACCTCCTTGAGATAAAAGAAGTCCTTATTGAAGGCTAGCAGTTTAGTTATTATTGTGCATACCAGTGGTGGAATTCAAAAAATTTTACTATTGGTTTTGTGGGCGTAGCTTGGTGGGCGTGGTGTGGCTTGGTGGGTGTGGCTTCATGGGTGTGGCAGGGGAAGGATAGTGTAACATCTCCATTCCCACCCCACTCCAGGGGAAGGCTACTGCAAAATCCCATTCCCTCCCCACCCCACTAACCTGCTTTCCAGCTCTGTTCTCCTGTGCAGGGCAACAAAAGAAGACCCAGCCGATCAGCTGGGACTCAGGAGGCAGAGAATAGATGGGGGCAGGGCCAGTCAGAGGTGGTATTTGCCAGTTCTCCAAACTACTCAAAATTTCCACTAATGGTTCTCCAGATTTGGTCAGAACCTGCTGAATACCACCTCTGGTGCATACCCAAAGAAAGCAGGAGCTGATAAGGTGAGGCATATGGAATTAGATAAACTATTATAGGAACCAAGTGGTTTCTATTATGACTGTCTTTGTGCTAGACTTGGCATTAGACCCAACAAATGTGCAGATAGGCATGGGACTGTGCATTCCAAAGATTGCCAAATTATGATACCTGCTGAAAACGCCTGATAACTTGGAGCAGCAGTCTCCAAACTTTCCCCCCCAAGGACCAGTGGTGGTGGCAGAGGGGGGGAGGAGGGTTTCACACATGCACCTGCCGCTTTTGCAAATGGAGCTTTGAGCATTTGCTCAGTGCTTGCGTGGCCCACTTCCTAGCGGGCCATGGACCAGTATCAGTCCCCAAGTCAGGATTAAGAACCCCTGACTTAGATAACCTTCTGATATGCACAACCATCTTCCCCAATAACCCTTCCCAGGAGCCAACCAACATCCTTTCTGGAAACATTCATTCAAATTGGCCATTTCTTATCTGTGTTAGCAATGCTTCTTTTAAAAAATTATCTTCATTTGTTCTGGGAAGAAATATTAAATGTGGAAATTTGAAATATTACTTCTGCTTAATATCACATGTTACTTCTGCTTAATATTACATGCATATTCATATATATGTTCACAAGTATATTTTTGTTTGTTCTTGGTTTCTTTTCCTTTTTACCTTTTGAGTTTTCTAGATTATTGGTGAGATTTCCTCTCACCAATAATAATTCAATAATAATAATAATTCAACAACAACAATAATTCTATAATAATAACAATAATGATGATGATGATGATGATGATGATGATGATGATGATGATGATGATGATGTAACTTGTAATGGGTTGTGAGAATAATCATGGGAGACAGAAATAAACCCATAGGCAATGGTCTGCTAAGAGAAATTTGTATCTGAAGCAGGAATGGGGTTGGTTGGAGACTCCATCTCAAACATGATTGAGTCTCTCTAGTTCTCTGGCATGTTAAAGCAGGGAGGTGGAAGCCATTTTAGATTTGTGGGATTTTGTTACTCTGACCTTACAATAAAGGTAGTAACAGTATTCTTGGCTTTGGTTTCCTAGTCTGGATTATGTTGAAAGGTTGACAACATTGCAAAGTCATTTTTCTTTTTTCTTTTTAAAGGAATATATAGTTTTGATACATGCACAAACTTACTGGAAAGACAAGGTTGTGATGGAAACTATGCATCAACATTTTAGCACATGGTACTTTTCCCTGTATCTTTATTTAGCTCTCTGTGCCTTATCAACAGTTTCGAAGTGATGGAACTTCCAGATTTGCTGGGACAATCAAATGTTGAGGCACAAGGGTCAAGGAACTTAATTTGCTGATTCATTACACATGCAACCAATTTGCTCATTTAAAGAGAAAGAGCATATAGATTCCAGCTCTGCGAATCCATAGATGTTATCCATGATACAGCACTTTGATAATTGTTAATGATTTATTTTCAAGAGCTGAGTTTGTATTTCAGCTGTATTTGAAACAATACAAATCAATAGTACTTTGCCTTTGGATTAGCATTAATAAGACATAATTCTGGATATTTTCATAGTTGAATCTTAGCAAGCCCACTTCTGTTTACCAAATGATCATTACAAAAATATTAAATGTTGGGATAACTTCATTCCTGTTCCTTGTCCATTCTAGGTAGCTCAAATATCCTGTTGTAATCAATGAGGTATAAAATAGTGAAAGGTGAAAGACACATATGACTATTGTTCTCTAAAGCAGAGGTTGCCAACCAGTGGTCTGTGGACCACTGGTGCCCGTGAGAAAATTTTGATGGTCTGCAGCGCACTTCTTAAAGCAATTCAATAGAGCAAAAGATTAGGTAAGTTAAGTTAAAACAGGAATGGGTCAGAGAAAGGCAATTCAGAAATCAGGGCCAGCTTCCACCAGTGATTTTCTAATGCTTCATCCAGGAGGCAATCTACTGTAGTTATTGTACAGTTATTAAAGTTCTGCAATTCCTGCCAGAATAAAGGTACTTATAGTTATATTATATGTGCCCATAAGGTCAGCGTACACAGAATTATGATTATAATCAAGGACAATCAATGAAACATATTCAGGCTTCATGAATTATTGGGTTTTCCCCCAGATGTGCTTTCCAAGCATTTCTTCTTCAGATGTTCCAAGATCAGAATATCATCATAGCAAAGGCTCTTTTTTTAAAATCCAGAATGAATTTATTCTATTTATGATACTCAATGCAGGTCTCCTCTGAAGATTTTCCTGAACAGATAGAATGATGAGCGTACAGAGGGTCCTTTTAGATATTTGGACCCCAAACTTAATGACAAAGCTTTATCTTGCCCTAAATGCTCAGCAGTTTGAGGCACATGTTGTTGCTGGTTGTGTTATTTTGGCACCTGACATAGAAAATCACAAAGGTATATCTTCAAATGCCAGAGACTAAAACTATCCCTAAAATAAAACAAAACAAGATAAATAGCAATTTGGCCATGATGCTCAAGGTGTTCTGCTGAGGCAATGCTTCTTAACGCCAAACACTGTAAGACAAAAATCACACTGTTGCTTTCTTTTTGAACACACTTCTCCTTTTACATTATTGTGAAATCCAGGAGTAACCAAAATGAGTTAACTGTTAAACTCCCTCCTCTCTACTGTTTTTCTCTGTTACTGAACTCTAGGGCATGTGGTGACTTCTCTTCAGCTTTTATCATTTGTGAAGATCTTGCTCTGCTTCTGATCTGAACATAACTTTTGACAGAACAAACTTTTAAATGGGATCCCAAGATGCAGGTAGATTTCACCAAATTTTTTCAGTGATAAAAATTACATCTTCTGTTCCTCTTGTATTTTATTTAATTGATATTCATTTCTTCCATAGACATGTATTTGATTTGTTTATTTATTCAGAAGAAGTAAAATAGAAATGAGTACAGCATTAGAATGATTTATAGAAAACACTTTTCAATGCTTCAGCTATTATACTTTTCTGTTCTTTTGATTGATTGTTTTATACCAAATAACTTTACAGGTTGTAATCTTTATACAGTTACTATGAATAAGCCTCATTTAATTCAATGGAACTTAATTTTGGGTAGATATGCTGCATGTAGGATTTATTTTATTGGGATCACTCAGCTTTGCAAAACCCATTTTTATGTAATTCTGTAGTTTTTAAACATCTGCCGATTACCCAGATGTTAAAATCAGCAAAGCATGCCAAGAAAATGAACAAACAAAAAAATGTAACAATAAGATTATGAGACAATTTCTGTCTAACATATAATACAGATTTGTAAAGGTCCCATAACTTTGAACTATGCTATAATTAAGCATATTTTAATACGGTGACCACATGAGTTGCAGAAACAGAATTTAAGTTCTTAAGTTCCTTGGAAGTGATTAAATTCTGAATTCTGGAATCCTGAAGACATTCTATGTTTCTAATCAGCAGCTGTGTGTGCTGGCTAATACAGCTTGTTCTGGATAGCACCAATTTTGATTTTAAAAGGATACTTACAGAAGAGAAGAGGCAACCAGGATGTCTGAAAGCTGATTATTTTTGTCCTTTTCTTGGATTTGATTCCAGTGTGTTTCCTTTGTTTCCTAATAGAAGAAAAGAGGACCACATAATCAAAATCCTTTGCTGAATTACAGGGTGGGAGAGATGGATCGTCCCCTTTTCTTTCTGTCAAAACATCATGCCTTTCCTACAAGTCCAATGCTTCACCCTAGTGAGATGGGAAGTTGCACCACTTGAACTGTTGTTTTAAGGAATTACAGTTCAGTTAAACCAAGGCAGCACCTCCAAATATTGTGGCCAGCGACTAAGTTACCCATCTTTTTAAGTCATACTGGGGTTAACGTAATAGATTAACGCGATGTATCTTTTCATGCTCAAAGCAGCAGGTGGCAGTAAAAGGACTTCTCTTTTTAATCTCTGAAGTTCCAAGCCCAGAAACCAAATTGAAACCATTATTGTGCGGCTCAGAACTTCTCACCCGGACAGTGATTTCAACCCCCCCCCAAAAAAAAAAATTATATCCAACAATTTCACTAAAAAACTTAGCAGATAAGTAGGAAGTTTGAAGATAAGTCCATGCTCATAGACCTCACATCCACAAAATTGAGTTGCAGTCCACTAGCTCTCATCACTCCCTGAAAGGGAACCAAAGGCTCTGGTTCTAATGCATCAAAGAGAGGGAGGGTCTTTCCTCACTTAGCAGGCCTGAAGTCTTGTTAGAGCAATGTTAAGACTATATGGTGTAACACTGCCTTGCTCTAACTTTCTCCCATCTTCTCTGGTTTGTTTTATGGCACAGAAGCAGGAGTGGGATTCTACCAGTTCGGACCAGTTCTATAGAACTGGTTGTTATGATTCTGCCCAGTTTGGTGAACTGGCAAATCATGCCTATGGCGCATGCCCAATATCGCTGACTGCTTTCTCCCCCACCCAGTCACTCCTTAAGATATTTCTTTTTCCCCCCTCCCAACAATCAGCTGTTCCAATGATCGGCTGAGCCAGGAACCCTCTTGCTGTCTTACTGCTTAACCCAGGAGGCAGAAGTGGTATCCACAGGTTCTGACCAGTTCTGGAGAATCGGGGGTGGAAATTTTGAGTAGTTTGGAGAAGCGGCAAATATCACCTCTGACTGGCCGCGCCCCCATCTATTCTCTGCCTCCCGAATCCAGCTGATCGGCTGGGTCTTCTTTGGTGGCCCTGCACAGGAGAACGGAGCAGGAAAGCAGGTTAGTGGGGTGGGGAGGGAATGAGGTTTTACAGTATCCTTCCCCAGCCATGCCCACCAAGCCACGCCCACAGAACCAGTAGTAAAATTTTTTGAATCCCACCCCTGCCAGGAGGGTTCCCTGAGGTCTAGGAGGCCCAAAAAATGGAGTGAAGGGGGGAGCTGCACCTCACTTTGTGCTCTGTTTTTTGCCTTCCTGGGTCCCAGGAAAGCTTTCTGGGAGCAAAAATGCCCTCCCCCCAGAGGCTTCCCTGAGGCCCAGGAGGCGAAAAAACCCCACAAATGGGATGTGTGTGTGTGTGTGTGTGTGTATGTGTGTGTGTGTGTGCACGCTGTAAAAAAATAAAAATAAAAAATAAAAATAAAAAAGCCACATCTACCCAGTCACATGGCCACGCCCACCTAGCCATGCCCACCTAGCCATGCCCACAGAACCGGTTGTTAAAAAAATTTGAATCCCACCCCTAGACAGAAGGAAGTGATTCTGCAAACTGTAGTCTGAAGTCAAGATCAAGACCATTGACAAGGCTTGTGTTACCAAACCATTTCTGGCCTGCTGTGGACAAGGCTATCAAGAATGTCAACATGACTCTGTCAGTGATTAGCACTCTTGTCTATTATGCAACATCAGACAAGCATGGATATGTAAATACAACTCTCTAGAGCCTGGATGCCAACCTGGGCTGCATGCGGTAAAGAGGAATTGTCTTGGTCCACATACAAAATATATAGTATAGTTACTCACATTATAATGTTAAAAGTTTACGATCTTGTGGGGCCGCATTGCCAGTTGTCCAGGGCCTCATGTGGCTCATGGGTGATGGGTTGGACATGCCTGCTCTAGAGCAATCTGAATGTAACTTGATTTTTATTTCCCATCAAGCAAATCTGCCTTCCTTCTCCCAGAACCAAGCCTGTTTTGGATAGTTCACTCCAGCACCCAGATGTATAATTCTGCCTGCTGATGTGACTAATAAGAAGCAGCCAAAGCGTTCATATTCTAGATTGATATTCTGTTTTCCCTCAGGATTTTGAGGACATATATATTACAATCAGAGGTGGTATTTAGCAGGTTCTGACCAGTTCTGAAGAATTGGTAACGGAAATATTGAATAGTTTGGAGAACCAGCAAATACCTCCTCTGACTGGAGATTTTACAGTATCCTTCCCTTGCCACTCCCACCAAGCTACACCCACAGAACCAGTAGTAAAAAAGTTTGAATCCCACCACCGATTACAATCATTCCATCAATTTTCGCCATAGCAACACTGAATGGGAAATTGGGTTGACCAGGAGAAAATAACTCAGGGTCCCCCAATGAATTTCTGCAGCTGAAGTTGGACTTGAACCCAGTCCTTCAACAGTAACTTAACCATTGCATCACAATGCCTCTGAACCATCTTCCAACAATTACAGATATTGAAGACCCACCAAATGTGAAACACAACAGATGGGCTTTTTAAAAAAATAAGGGAAGCAGACTGCTTTTTTTTAAAAAAAAAAACTAGGAAAGCAGACTGCTTATATTTGGTAAGATGATAAATCTCACCAAAAATGAAACCTTTCCAGCATAGATTTTAAGTGTAATGTGACAGTTTGTTTAGGATACAAAGAATACTAACCAATCGGTGCTCTTTCTTTCTGCTCCAAACCAATTAATCATTCAAGGTACTATGCACACAACTTCCAAACTTTGTGAATTAACCATCTCCTTCCCAAGAGAGAAACAGTTAAGTCTTAATTGTTCCTACCCGTCCACCTTTATCTGTGTGGGTTGGCAGTCAAGTTGTGAAATATTCCTCCCATTCATCCTAGAAGCCTGGAAAATAATCGCCACAGTACCAGATCAGTATAGCAAATGTAGAACAGCAAATACCAGGAAGAACTTTATGCAGGGAGAGCATAAGGTGATATACTTGCCATGCTCCAACATGTAGGTGGGAGCTGGACACAAAATAATAGTCCTCATTTTGAAATTCTTTTATCTGCTATACTGTACCTATGTTTGTTTAATTATCCATTATATTGCTTAACAGTTCATGGGTAACAATCTCATTTTTAATTGAGTTCACATTGAGCTTTGTGCTGAGGTTGGAAGGTGTGCTATAAAACCTGTTTAGTCTAATGGTTCCTTAAAGAAGTTTGGCACAAGGAATACGCATACATGTATGTCTTGGTCATGCTCCCTAGCATTATTTTTATTTGGTAGACTATGCCAAGACAGAGCTTATATTAGACTAAGAATTCACACCTTGTGCTTCACAAGTAGAGTATGTAAATGCTCATTGCTATTTATTTTTGGAATATATGGTTTTCTTTAGGTAAATGAAAATAAATATTGTGTTTTTACAATAGTGTTTTTAATCTCCAAAAGTTATGTAACAAAAGAAGTATCTTTAAATGTAAGTAAAAGTACAATGAACAGATAGGATGCTGGAAAATAGATTCTGTAATTTTTAGAGCTTGAAAAAAAATATGTTGCCCAAGTTTTCTTCAGAATGGTTTGCTTGCATCTGCAAATAAATAACATTTCTTTATCTGATTCATTTGCTGATACATTATTACATCCTTTGAAACACAGAAAATCCCACGTACTGTAGTTATTTTAAATATGTCTCTTGATAACTGCCTCAGAACCTCTGTAAGCAGTGGAACATACTTTATGCATAGGAGTTTTACATTAACTTTTTATGGTCAGAATATTTTCAGATCTTGCCGTGAACTATCCCCAGCTAAATATGCAAACAAGGTTTCATTGGTTAGGAGGTATCAGCATGGCTTTACCAAGCAGGTTTTTCCACACTGTAAGACTCAACAAAAAGACATTTTGCTTATAAATCACATGGTTGTAAGTTACTCAGACTGTGGATGAACTAAGTGGGAAGAGATATGCAGGAACAGGGTAAAGTATGGATATTATTTCTTATAACTGATGTAAAAGTGCATTTATATTTGTTGAGCATATTTCATCTTTTTTCTCAAGATGAAGTAGGCGTTGACAAAATGTTTCTCATTTTCCTGGAAGCCAGGAAGCAATAGCTACCTAGAGGCATGCCTTTTACGATACAATAAGTTTCATTTTTCTAGTTCTACTGAGTCTAGGAAAAGAGTTTGGTGTGCCTATGTTTTGATCTGGGGTGGTGGTGTGATGGTGTTTGTAAGGCCTGGTCCCACTGGCCGACGGACACAAAACGTATGCATAAAGGACACAGCAGACGAGCAAAATTTCGGGGGT